>WMKJ01000014.1:0-171769 GCA_009733715.1 Herpomyces periplanetae | reverse complement strand
TCTACCCATACTCCCTAACTAAACCCTTATCCACATGTGCAATGTATACGCATAACACATCATTGCCGCACTCCCTACCTGAGCTGCTCAAGTTCGCTCTTCTACCTATTACAGTATCACTACCATCAAATATGTGGCTCAGTTCATTCTATTATATAAGCTGTATTTGAGATCTCGTGATCCGCATGACCGTGTTCCAGTTCATGTACCCGTGCACACTTTCGCACTTAGGCACAAATAAACATTGTTCAGATGGACATTGCATACTTTGGGATATTCAAAATTTTATACATTTACCAAAGATTAGTTAATTGCTTCAATCTCTCCTACATATAAATAATACCTCATCAATATGGCACGAAATTCCGAGAAAGCGGCTTCTATGCTTTTTAGATTTCGTGAGCAACAAGCCGCTGAATTAGGTTTAATTGACGTTGGCCGTACAGCTCGACCTCGTCGAATTAATAGTGTGGATAGCGTCGTTATGTGCGAAAAATGGCGAGCTCAAGTAATTCGTTCTATATCCCGCACTATGGCTCGTTTACACGATAGTTCGCTACCCGCAGCCCAAATACGTGATCTAAATGATAATGTTAACCAACTCTTACGCGAAAAGTACGCCTGGGAAATGCGAATACGCCAACTCGGTGGTCCTGATTACGTTCGAGTCTCCGCTATAACAGCTGCCGCCGCTGCACGTGAGGGCCATGATATTGGTGCGAACACATGTGGAACTGGTGCTGCTTATCGTTACTTTGGCAGAGCTCGTGAGTTACCCGGTGTTAAAGAGTTGCTTGAGTGTGCATCTGCCGACGCCCCTTCCGACCCCCACATCGGCTTAACCTCGGAAACTTTGACCCGTCATAAACTTCGGAATATGGTTGATGCGGCATATTTTGGCTACGACTTAACGGACAAACGTGAGCAGGAAATTTTAAAGTTTGAAGCTTCCCGCGAAGCTGAACTTAGAAGTCAATGCGCAATTGATAAGATTAAAACATCCTCTACCATGCCTGCAACAACTCAGTTAACCACTAATGTAACTCCAGGCTTGATGGATAATTCTGGCCCTATCATTTTCCCCGATGATGACGATTTCCCCGGTGCATGGTACATTCCCACGTTAGCGGAAGTTCACGAAACATTAAGCAAACGGAAACAACATGTCTCCCCTAATAGAGTACCATAACCAAGTTTACGCGAGCTAGACTGGTCCTTACCCTAGGCCTTACCTGGTGTAATATTACACGGACATCTACAAATATTACGCACATGCTACTCACCCCCGAGCGTTGTCTGTCTACAATGTGTACAGTGGTAGAATGCATCGCGAGAATATGCAAACCCGCGTTCGCAGATAGATCTAGAATTATCCTTTGAGGTAGATTGGTCTTCTCCGGGTAGAGCGTTCCGATGTGCCAAATTGCTTTTTAGTTAGTGATATGAAAGACACCGGAAAAGATGGGGAAAATGTGGATGAATGGAGGGTAGACAGTAAAGTGAGGTTAAAAGAAATATCAATGCTATGCTTCACTGCGCTAAATGAGACATTACAGGTATTGCATTAGCCCATACTGTGCGCAGATCTTGGTTTTGTTCACTAATTTGAAACGACAGGCGTGTCTTTCTCTCAGAGGCGATTTTATCGGTGCGCGAATTCAATTTAATATTGATAATAGAAACAACGGTAATGATTCGAGGAAATTTCAAATTAGTCTTCGTCCCAAAATGGATTTTTTCCAGGCATACGAGGTCCATTAGCCTGGCGAGCCACGATAACTTGATCGACACTTAATATAGTCCGGGCAACTTCTCCCGCTAAACGGATCGCGTTTCTCTTGGGAGCAAATAAGTCAAGAATTCCTGCCGATTTCGCATCGATCAAACCATTAGAACCGTTTTTGTGATTAGCGGATATTCGGTCGATATCAATGTCTACGCCGACTGTACACTTGTTGGCGGAGTTTGAAACGCCGTCGGAATCCAGCGTTGCTGAATGGGCTGTAACTAACCCACTAAATACCGCCATAAAATCTAGTCCCGCGCTATCGGCCAAAGTCCGTGGCACAATTTGAAAAGCTTCACCAAACTTGCGAATAGCATACTGACTTAAACCGGGTGTTCGATCAGCCTGGGCAGAAAGATGCACAGAAATCTGCATTTCACTGGCACCTGCTCCTGCTACAAGTTTACCTTCATCCCGGGTTATAGATTTGATGACACTGACACCATCATCAATGGCTCTCTCCACATCATCTAGTTGGTTCTGAGTTGCACCGCGAACTACCAACGTAGCAGTGCGAGTATCTTCCTTCTCCTGTCGAAAAACCGTTACACGATCCCCCCCGATCTCCACCGTTTCAACTACGTCTATGCTTCCCCGTTCTTCAGGCATTGGAGCTCCTAGTCGAGCTAACGGGGTTGCGCCTACCACACGGCATAGTCTACGCAATTCGAACTTTGAGAGTACCTTAATGACGAGAATTTCGTATCGATTCAAGTAATGAAGGGCTAACTCTCCAAGGGTGGCTCCTGCAACTACTACTCGAATGCCAGAGTTGTAAATTTCCATGATGATGCGCTCTACTTGCTTTTCCTCTCCTTTAGTATATTCCAGCATCTCCTTAGAGCTGTGAAGTAAGACAGTTCCTTTTGTCTCGGTCTGACTTGTATCTACCGGACATGTATATACGGCTACTTTCCCTCCCAGACACTTTTTAATGATACCCTCTGGTTCTCTTCCGAACACCATCCCTTTAATGACCTTACTCTGACTTAAACTCCCCCCCATTATTTTAACCACACGAACACCATCAACGTTGAATTTGGAGGGATCCTTAGGTAAAACCATTGTAACAGCCTCGGCTACCAAATCGGCTATTAACTCTTCGTTTCCATTTTGTTTACTACCGACTACAGTGCGCAAAGCTTTACTGAGTTCAGCCTGATTGTGTAAATCATTCACTTTATCAATTGTGCAGTCTGTAATATTGATAGTGAAACGTCAAACAAAATATAGATTATTAGCAAATGTTGGCAATAGAGAAAGAATTACTAGGAAAAGTATAGCTAACCTTCTAGCACTTTCAAAGCTAAATTTTGGGCTTGACCATAACCTTGGACTATGTCACTAGTTTTTAAACCCATACGCATCAACTCCTCAGCTTGGCGTAGGAATTCGCCGGCGAGTATTAAGGTTAGATTAGTGGCATCGCCCATCTCGGTTTCTTGCTGTTGGCTTGCCATAACTAGCAATTTGGCAGCCGGATGAACAACTTCGAGTTCGCGTAGAATAGTAGCAGCATCGGACGTGAGTACCAACTTTTGTAAATGATTGATTATAATTTTATTACGCCCTAAAGGGCCAAGAGCGGAGCTAACACTGGAAGTAATAGCTCGACAGGCGTCAATGTTACGATGTACAGCACCATCTTCTGAATCATAACTGCGTAAGGAGATGGATATGATGTACACGCGTTAGCAGATGCTATAGGTTGATGGAATGTAACAAACATTAATAAGGAAATTTTGACATAATTTTGTTCTGTTATTAAAACTTAACGTTTAGACGAATTTACCTTTGATAACCGGGTCGAAACAGTCCCGCGTTAGGCGAGACCGGAATCGTCAAAGTCATTTCACACACAGGTCAGAACGGAAAAAACGAAAAATTAATATAATCAAGGAACAGACACCGTTCTACTCCAACAACTGGGTAAACTTAAAAATTGGTGTTAATTCTAGCATGAATCAATGTACAGCTTTGCCCTTTAAACTCGAACAAGCTCAAACGCGTAGACATAAACGTTGTGTAATGTCAAATGTACGATGTAAAGTTAACATTACGCTCACACTGGTCATTGCCGCGTAGAAGATTATGCACGTGATGTGGCATGTGGGGGACGAGGAAGGGGGAGTGTGGCGTAAAGTGGCAGTTTAGGGTTAGGGTTATATGGGGAATATAAAAGGAAAGGTTAGGAAAAGCCGTAACACGAGTGGTTTAGCTAAAGTTTTTAATATGATCAGACTAATGAAACATGCTATAGTATTTTGCTACATTTTGTTTTATGGTGATGATGATTATGGCGGCTTAAGATTGATATATTAGTCGCCACTAGATTTTTACACATATCAATAACTATTGGAAGGTTTGTGGATAGTTTAAGTGTACAAGTTAATGGTGAAGAAGTTGACAAAGTGCACGAATCTCTTCATGGTTGGTGGTGGGGTTAGATACACCTTTAATACAATATTTTCCGTCGAGTTTTAATTGTTGCCAAATTAATTCTAACCATGCTATGGCTTGCCTTACTTGGGGATAAGAAGTTAACTGGTCAAGCAATAACGGATGATCGTATTTTTCACTTTGGGGTGAGGAGAATAACGACAATGAATTAGATTCATGTGTTTTAAGTAGTGTAATGTGCTCTACTAAGCATACAATTATACCACGATAGGATCGAAGTGATGATTTAGCATTAGGAATGCTTACACACCCGATACGAATTTCCGTTTGCTTGGACTTCCAAATTCTTCCTTCAGTTATTTGACTGGATTGGCGGGCTCTCCAAAGAGTAGACAAGTGTTTCACTATAAATGCAATGTGAGCATCAAAGTCGGCAATGTTAAGACTGAGTAAGGAAGAGTTTTGATAATTTGGATGGAGGAGAGTATTATCATTAAGCTGAGCATGGGGAATATTAGGGTTGTCAATTGATTCATCATCAGTGGATTCTCTTGAACTGAAGGCATCAGTTTCACTAATGGAATTTAATTCTTCTGGATCTTTGGTAAAATTTGACAGCTTAGACTTTTTAACTGACACTTTTTCCGCATTTGTTAAACATATAATGGCATGATCGGTTAAATGATTAGACTTGATTAATTGTTTCACGCGGATCAATTTTCGATCTTTTGAGCAAGATGTGAAATTACGAAAAACGTAATGTTCAACAAGCCAATCTTGTGTTACATTGAAATCGTTGAACTGAACGAGCAGATTTAACACAGAATCATATAGAGTATTGCTTGAACGATCCGTATTGGAAGGTATATAGCCCATTCTAAATGTGTATAGAGTTACCGATTAATTGAAATATTCATCAATAAATAAATTCAAAGGTGTGTATTTATCACCAGGGTTATAAAACTTACTGAAAAAGGTCGAGTGATACCATTTTAGTTAGCATAAAATTAAGTTCATGAGAATCTAATGGTACAACACATGATATATAACTATACCATGAAGTAAAAGTAGATGAAAGAGACAAAGCTGGATTTGTGTGTACTAATTGAAGATACCCTCTTAGAATCACCCAAATCAATCCACACCTTCAACCTAGCCAAATTTCCCTATTCATGACCAGCAACTTTTGAGTTTCCTAATGGGGAAAGTTACCCCTCGTCTCGTCTCGTCTTAACGTTTCAGCAACGGGCGGTCAGGTGATATGGAATGGAGACGAAATAATTTAGAAAAGTGGTTTTGGAGAAAAGTGAAGGAGGAATGGAATAAATTTGGAGAAATAAACTTGACGGTGGATGGTAAGTTTAGTTAACGCTAGGTATGGTACAGGATAGAAAAAAATTATGGTAATTTAGAGTGCATTATTTGAGAAACTATAGATCGGCGAAAAAGTAGAGCAACGGAAGTGGCCAGGTAGCATCGATCACGGTTGTAATGCAACAATAGAGCAAGTTTTCAATATAATAGCCGCATTTGCCTCTTCCGGCCAAAATATTGATTCTATTCGCTTGTTCTTGCGCAAGGTTATCATTCGGTAGAGCTGCCGGCCGAAATTTCTTTCATATGGATTAAGTTGTTTAAGGATAACATGGGTAGAAGTATACGTATACGTTTAGGAATATGGATATATATATGTACATGTACGTGTATATATATTTGTATAAGCACAAACCTACACACATGTAAATCTGCTCAATCTGGAATACTAGGGTGGATATTGGGTAGAGGTTATCATGCAAATCATATGAAAACGGCATATCACATGATGGGGCAAAATTGTGCGGAACAAATGGGAAGGATTCGAATATTATCCAAATTAAGGTAAATAGGGCTAATTGAAAGGATCTTGATAGGTCGAAGTAGACACGGGCAGACGGGTGACCAGTGTCTAGTTTGGGTAAGTGAAATTATTGCTAGCCGAGTGAGCGACTAGGTATAAGTATGGATGAAACTGGTGGTCAACTTAATGTTAAATTTGCCAGGTGGTATGCGCGCAGAAACTTGTGTGAGATCTTTCTTATGTTCTTAAGCGTATGTATGTTTTCACAATGAGTTTAAGGGCAGGTTATATCGGTTGATAAGCTTTAATAATCCTGATCATGCTACTCGCTTTACACACTACGCAACCCAGGGAAAATTTTGACTATATATACCGACGATAGGGTAAGGAATTAGATGGCGTACGATGGAAAGGATTAATTATATCAAGTTAATGATAATGTTGTAGTGAAGTTTACTTGGCTTGATTCTTGATTGAAGGAACAAAGCATACTTAAGCTTGCGTGAATAACGCGTGAGCGCAACAGTCCACAAACAGAAGGTTAAGTGAAGGGAAAATCTTCTCTAGCAAATGGTAATACGATGATAAAATTTGACCTTCAAAGATTTTGGGATAAACGCCGCCGGAGAAGATGGTGGCAACGAGATCAATTAGTGATTGGTACAAATGGTGATTATGGAGGAGAAAACAGTGGAAGACGTCCAGGTTTAACATCAAGAGAAAGTGAATCTTTCAAATCGGACCATGAAGATCAAACTGCTACATTTTCGTGGCTAGGTTATGGTGTATTTTTTATGCTAGGAATTTCGATGCTATGGGCTTGGTAAATTTTACTTTTCTTTTTTACTCTTTTTTACCGTTTTTTTAGCTGTTATGGTTAAGGTAATCATAAACTGGCACACTCGGGTGAGATTTACCTTACTCAGAGTGGAGAAATACGTCGATGCATAGGCTAGTCGATTTATAAATCAATAGGACGATATATTTGTGTATACACATTATATATACTCAAAGGCTTTTAATTCACTTTTATGAAAAGTTTTTCGAGTCGTTTGATTTTGGAAATTTGTAACTTTGAAATAGTATACTAATATTTTCATGAATCATGGCTTTGATACATGATTTATCGTTGGTAGGAATATGTTCCTTGCGGCAGGTCCTTATTTTTCAAGTCGATTTGCCGGAAATTCACGAATAGTAGCCAATTTTCAGTCTGCCGAACTGGCAGTTTCTACGGTAGCAAACTTTTTAATGATGCTACTACTATCACATTTACAAAGACCTGGATCATTTTTTCGACGGATAATTAAATCATTAATGATCAATTTGGTTGGGTTCACATTGTTGGCCTTGTCTACACGATTGTTCACGGATACTTCAAGTGAAGTTTACTTTACATTTTTCATATTAATCGTACTAGTAACTAGTATCAGCTGTGGACTGAATCAAAATGGAAGCTTTGCCTTTGCATCACAATTTGGGCATACAAGATATATGCACGCCGTTGTGACCGGACAAGCTATGGCAGGAATTGCACCGTGTATTGTACAATTAGTGCTGGCATTAGCGTTTCCTGATCGTACAGAACAAAGCAAATCAGAGCCAAATTTAGATGATAAAGGACAACACATAACTCACCCCAATAGTTCATCCACGGCAGCTCTACTCTACTTTATAGCTGCGCTAATTGTGTCGATATCAACGTTAGTTATGTTCACGACATATATACGAATATATGGTGTCGAAGGACGTAAGGGGAGAAAAGGGTTACCTTTTAGCAAGATAATTCGATTGATTTTTCCGTCTAATTGCCTTTCTGTTCTTCACAGTCGTGGAAATAGCGCAAAAAAGCGATCGGGTCGTCCTGAGAGAGAAGACTCTAGGTTATCCACCAGCGTAACAACAGCTGAAATGGGCCGAAGAATGGATGAGCTAGATGCTAATACTTTATCAGCACCTGCATCATCATTACCCGCTAATACGAGTAACACAGATCTGACAACGGAGAATCGAATTCCCTTGATTCGATTGTTCAAAAAATTATTACCATTTTCGTTGACTGTTTTTATTACATTCGGAGTTAGCATGTTCTTCCCCGTATTTACCCAGAAGATTATTTCTGTTAAAGATGATGGAACAGGGTTAACAAAACCAATTTATCAGGCCAGATCTTTCATCGCTTTAGCATTCTTAGTGTGGAACGTGGGTGACCTTGTTGGTCGATTGTTCCCGCTTTGGCCTGTGTTAGGAACGAGTATGATAAACCGGCCGTGGTTAATGGTAGGATTATCGATTGGACGAATCATATTTCTGCCATTTTACGGATTTTGCAATATATCAGGACGACCGAATCATTCATGGATTCATAACGATTATATATACTTGCTCCTGATTCAATTTCCCTTTGGAGTTTCCAACGGTTATCTGGGGTCTTTAAGCATGATGGCAGCTCCAGTAGTAGTGGCAGCGGAAGAACGTCGTGAAGCCGGTGCTTTCTTGGGCGTATGTTTAACTGGTGGATTGCTAGTTGGTAGCTTGTTAAGCTTTTCTATAGCCAACATTTAACCTGTGCGGAATTGGCTAAGTTAGGCTGAAACGATAGTTGTTGAAATTGTCCAATCCCATGGAAGCAGGTAGATCATGCCGCGCATACATACAAGTGTAAACGTTGCTACGTCTTCTTCTAGTCGTTACCGGCAGATTCGTCTGTCCCTTTCTTTTTCTTTCTCTACTCATGTGCTCTGTCTGGTAAACCCTAGTCGTCTTTGCAATGTTCAAATCTTGCGATAAACGTCTCCTTTACTTCAACATGCATATTACACTTGACGCAATTTTCAGTTACCCATATACCCAAACTAATTAAATCGTGTGGTAGTATCTGTGAACTTAACGATGTTAACGTGAAGATTTTTTTACTTGGAAATCTAATTATTCACAATTAAGAGTTTAATCGATTAATGGTTGGTTCAGTTCCCAAGCATACATATATAAGTGCCATAACATAATAGCTTGGTAGAATTTCAAATCATCATATTAAGAATGTTCTTTATAGACTTGTAACGAATGGTTGTGGGAAAATTATCATTTGATCTTAAGTGTTAATGTTAATTGGTTTCCAGAGGGGAGTAGAGGGCGCTTGAAATATTCTCGTATTGAAGTAGCCATTACTCCGTAACAAAGACTGGTTATGGAGCAGCTAGGCTTTTTGGATTCACTGGTAATGTGTTGTGTTATTCACACACAGTTTGACAAGTTAACTATGCATGAAAATTTGCCATTTGTTTTACGGTTGGCTAGCTGGCAAGGGTATTAAAGGTGATGCCGAATGTCGTGTCATGTGTCGTATGCCGTATATAGTACATTGCATAGTTTATTCAAGTGTATAGGAGTCTTATAATGTATACTTGATGAATTTATGCGTTGCTCTACGGTTGAACTATCCTATTGAAAGTCAAGATATTAAATTAGGTATTTAATTGGTTTGTTGTATAAAGCTTCCCCTTCGACATGGTTTGATGGCTTCATAATAACATTTAGCCCGTCGAAATTTGCATGAAAAGGATTAAAATGTGCCTGGTAAGGGATTTGAAGGGTATGCTTCAGTGTATTCTTGTTATATCAGAGAGTGCTACACCCGGATGGGTCTATCTACGTTTAGTGGACGGTATGGGATACATATGTGCCGATGTACATTCTTGATGCAGCTGAAAGGGGGCAAAAATATCAGTTGGAATATCATGAAATCTTTTGGTAAAATTACAGTCTGTCTTGATCGAGTAACGCGTATGTTGTGATATGAATCTATCACACAAGATTTTTTATATTTACCTAGAGTAGTTTTCAAAACCGTGCGGCAGTGTTATGTGGTGCTATGTTTGATGAGTTGGTGGATAATACGGTTTACTTGACGTAATTTTGGGCACTAAATGATAATCAGCCCAACAATTATCATGGATGCGTATTGCATACGGACGAGATATTCTGATTTACATGATGGCCAGATGATTGATTAATCAAGATAAAAGTTTTAAGTGAGACTGGGTAAGGTACGGTACGACACAACGCATAAGTACAAATTAGAATCATCACCATCACCATAATCATGAGACGTAGCCAGACCGTAGTCACAATCTAAATGGCAAGATAGTTTGCAAGCAACTTATTTACTCCACCATTATCTTTAACTTTCCTCTTTATACACCCATCGTAGTAACCGGATCCTTTATTTTAACCCGATAAAAAACTTATGACATGCAAGAAAACGAGCTGTGGCTCATCGCAATGCACCGTACTGTACCGTTACAGTGATGTAAAGGTGGGAAAGCATCACGAATTACTTGTATGAATACAAACTTCCAAGTTAATAGAACTAGAAGGGCCTTGTTTTCTCTTGATTAGAAATTATTCATGCAACTATACACAGTTAATTAGCATTACGTTCCAGTATACATTTTACGAGGTATACGCAAATGGTTAAGAGGGGAGAATTTAGTCAAATCTGTTCATATTTTATGCAAAAATGTAGTGCACACAGGTTAATCCGGATAGTAAAACCGGTAAATGTTGTCGGGTAGATTCGTACTCGTTTGCACACGGCTAGTTTTGATGGTGAGATTCTATCGTCGCATAATTATGATCAGAATACGAATGGGTTGCCTCTGGCGGGACACTTACCAATCCGCATTCTTTAGAACAATATTTCCATGTAGAATGAATTAATATATTCAAATAATATGTAAAATGGTAGGGAAAGGTCAAAACTCAAAACATTGCTGGCTTTCGCTGGGCTAAATTTAGTTTTGGCCTACCCCATCATGACTATCATAATTATCACAATGTACCCAAAGGTAGCAGGCAGAGGGTACGGTAACACTCACAATAGTGCTTGAACTAGCGTCAGTATTAATGATGAACTAAGGGTATTCTATTCTCGTCATAGCGGGTGTACGAAATTTGATGCTTGTGTACCCGGAAAGGGTTTTCCGTGCATGAGCAATGAATCAATGTCACCCTGGTCTACCTACTACGGAGTATAATAAATGAAACTTTTTCACAGAGCGCGTACATGTCCGAATAGTTTACTGTTTCGTGTACTTGACATGCAATTTGTAACTGGTATGTTTCGGATAAGTTTACCGTATGAGCCCACCATTATACTTGAACGAGGCAACGGGTTGACTTTTTAAATCAATTTTGTACGTTCAAGTAGATAATCTTGTGTAGGTAGAATTAATTGTAGAGTTTTAATTAGCTGGTTGACCGTTTAACTATATTGTTGGCACAATTATCGTGGGTTTAAAGGGCATACGTTAACTAACGCTAATGCTAATAAGGCCGGTCAATCCGTCGGTATGTTCCGTATTTTTGTGAAGTGACAAGCAAGAAATAGGCTGATTTCTATATACTGACTTCTGATTAACCTGCTCTTGAGTATTTTTGGCATCATGTTTAAACGGCAGTTATTAAGTAGCCATGATAGGGTATGGCATGGTAATGCATGGCGTGACACATCCACCATACGCCAGTACCGTGTCGTACCATTTTATACACAGTACAGTGTTGGGCTTGTTTAAAAGGATATTCCAGTAGTGGGGGTATTAGCAGACGATAATGTATTTCCGCAGCTCCAAGCTTTGCGGAGGCTTATTATAACTCACCTTGTAAACAATATACAGTTCAACAGTAACATGTACAGGAGAAGCCATCCTCTAGCACATTATCTTGGTAAAGCACGAATATCGTGCAGCCTTACGCAAAGAAATGGATATTTCGACGTGGGAACATCAAGTTGTGTTGGTTGTATACATTTGTGTAATGGTATCATACTCCTACCGCCATGAACAATGGAGTCAGAGTTATTACTGATGCAGTTTAACATTCTCCAAGTCGAAGAGTTTGTCTAACACGATTCATATACGTCCATATACAAAAACCCACTATACATGTTGACATTTGCCTGCGATAAGCATGCTACACTGACTTGCTCGTTCAACGTTGGTTAAACATAGCTAGCTTCAACTTTACCGGATAGTTTGAATGATTTTGGATTGGATGTATGTATGTGTAGGTGTAAATTTGATCTTTGCCCCTCATGTCAATTAGTTTATTCTAAATAACATTTCTCTTACACCTGATTCGCTATATTATACGGTTGTGTAAGGTGAATCTTCCATTCTATTACAGTTGGTACGGCCAATCTATAGATATGAATGTAAGAGAGTTGTCGAGACGACTTGCAGATGGATGAACGTGTATTAACCTAGGACAGATTAGACTAGGCCAGGCCCGGTCAGTCTACGCTAGGCCAGACCAAACCAAGCCAAACCAAACCAGACCGGACTGTGGGAAGGGGTAAGAGAGGGGTCCATGAAAAATGTTGTTAGATGTATCAAAATATCCAAGTATAGCTATTATTACTCTTGATATACATTTTTACTAGGATGTTGATTAAAGAGGAAAATGGATAATTAATGATAGATTTACTCGATGATAAACTGACTGGACTGCAGACCGCCCGCTCGACCGACCATTAATCATTTTTGTGCTCAATTAATCACAGGAGAGAGATGGGAATATGTACACAGCATGCCTCAAGAATTTAACTCAAGCTGATGCCATTTCTTTTTCCCGGCTTGTAAATACGCCTTTATTTCCATTATTGGGTAAATTACACTTAACCTTGACCTTCCCAAAATAATGTTCGCCTAACTATTCGTGTATTCACCTTTTTAGATACTTTCTTACCTCGGTCTTTAATGAGCATCCCATGCGTTATCTATTCCGTGGAATCAAATCATGCGTTTTGCCTGATTAAAATTTTATAGCACATAGGGTATATTATACAAGAGAATGTGGAAAGATAGGCGTAAAGCTATCCACGCTATCACGTTTTATTTAACATGAGCTTTAAATCTGACAACGATATAAGAGTAAATGGTAACGTTGAAATCTGTACAAGTGCTTCACCAATACCTGTTCACTATGATGCGGAATCTGCGCAATATTGCATTTTGAAACTATATTTGTAGCCATTACAATTATCATTGCTAATATCACTATAACCACCACCACCACCATCACAACAATTACCGTTACTCCAATTCCCTTGCCCACTCTCGTCAATCCAGAGTTACTTACCCCTTCATCTCTTGATAAAATCCCGCGATACCGGCGTTCCAATTCCAAAAACTAGCGTGTTCACGTGATACACCTTTATTACCCGATTAGGAAATTTTGGTGTGGACGGGGACGGGGATGGGAGGGAGGAGAATAAGAGTTTGGTGGATTACATTTAACGGTTGATGTTAATGTATCATATTCATCATGTTGTAGTACGCAAGTATGCAAGTATTCACGCACTCACGCACGTCCGCACACGTACATGTTTGGACGGTAATATCATCGCAAACCATTAATTACCTTGACATCTTGTCTCCCCGGGCCCTTGTTATGCAAACCAACTTCCCCTTCCCTTCCCTTTTCTTTCCTTTGCCTCCCTTCTAATCCTAGTCCCAGTCTCCTTCTTTCTTGCATTCGCACTCCCTCTCCTCTTCCCTCCCCCTACCCTTACCCCCACCCACATCCTCCTCCAACCGTCCCTACCATACCCCGTGACCCACCCGTCACGAGACCTCATTGACCAAGTCCCGTGATCTCACGATGTTTTTTTTCGCTTTAAGTTGAACAATTAAAAAATTTATCAAACAAATTCATTCTTGAAATTTTTATAGTTTTTTATATAATTGATTTATCTCCACTTTGAAAAATTTAAACGTTGTTCGTTCAATGTACGCAAATTTAACCGACTTTCACACTCCTTTTCTCTCTTACACATACGCACACTTACACACTTACAACTTCTCGCTTGCTCCTTTAAAACACATTTTCCCCCATTCCCACTTATCCTTGTCCACACATTCTATTCTTCATCATTACCGTGTCCCTGTTCACTCAATTCATTTCCCTTAAACCTTTCAAACTCTATATTTTACACTCTATTCCGTCCCTAAACTACACCTTTTCCCAATTTTTCGTATAATCTGTTCACTCTACCTTTTCCCTTCATATCCATCACCTTTTTCTTCCTCAACCCTTACTCTTCTCTTCATTTTCTCGGTTCTCTTCCTCCGTTATGACCTTTACCTCTCCATTTCATCAAGTCTTATACCCAAATGTATGCATGCATACGCCTCTATCGTAATGCTGATCTGGCACTGCGTTGCTGCTAAGTGGATTCGTCACCATCACTGTCTTCTTGTCTTCGTCTTCCCGGTTATTTGCGGAAATAGTTTGCGGGCTTGTGAAACATTGAATCTTTCTCCAACTCTCTCGTTATCTCGCCCATCGGAATTAAATCATCGCCATTGCCTTCATCTCGCCTCTGTGCTAATTTGAATATTTTTTCCCTTCAATTCACCTACACTCTCTTAACTTTTCAGTTATTACTCTCCTTAAGCATAAGAATTAAGGCTGCCTGGTCAGCTCCTTGTCTCATCTTTTCCCTTTTTCCTTTGGTACTTGCTTTCAACTCATCTTGTTTATTTCCCTCCATCTACCCTTTATCATTTCCTTCTCGCTCATCCCATTAAATCACTTTTCTTCATCATCTTCGTTGTTCATCATTTCTCATTTTCACCTTTTTCCTTCAATAGATCAGCCGTTCCCAAACTTAATTACTACTTCACTTAGCACATCCGCCTTACCTATCGTCCCAAAACGCGATTTCCAAGGCGCGTATCCTCTTGTCTATTTCCTCATCCGTTCAACTATCCGTCATCTCCTCTCCAACTTATCCCTTTCTTACCCTCGGTTGACTCTTTTCCATTCTCACTTTCACCTTCCCTCTTATTCATACTTAAACGTCTTCACTTTTTCACCACTTGCTTTCCCCTCCACCTTCGCCTTTAGTTCTCCCATCAGACATCCACTTGTCATTCTTGCTACAACCACTGCCCCTGGTACCTTACACTCCCCCAGCACACCATTTCCTTTTCACCCTCGGCTTCTATAGCCATGTCGAGAATGACACACAAGCTGAGTTTAAATCTCAACTCTCTGGTAAGTTTCAACTTGCTTAAATAGGCTTTTTCTTTCGCCAACATCATTTCTCATACTCTATAATTACAGCGTGTACCCAATCGCAAATTATCAAAGGATCTCATCAACAGTTCGCCCGATTCTGAGTCCATATCTGTTCCCATTCAAGGTCCAATTTTCGTTCGGCGAAAGCTAGATGCTAAAACTGAACGCGAGCTAGGGGCTGCGTGTCGTGCACTTGCTAAGAAGCATCAAACTGATAATGCCGGCGTTTTCTTTCCGCCCCACGACGATACCTCAAAATCCGATAATAAATTAGCGACCACCACTGTTGCTGCTCCCGCTGCCATAGAGTTTTTACCAGAATCTAACCCCAGTACTGTCGCTTCAGGTTCCCATGACAGCCAACGCGTACGAGCTACTGCCCATAATGCTGCTGTAGGTGTCGGAATCGGTTCTGGTGCCTTGTCGTCTCATCCTCCCGACGCTCCCGGGTCATCATTCACTACCTCGTCCTCACCAAATCTAAAGTCATCTTCTTGTGATACCAAATCAACATCATCAAGTTCATCCCTGGAAGATACTTCTACTAACGCTGTTAATGGTATCAGTGGTATCCCCATCAGAAGTGGCGATGTAGGGGTTACCGGATCACAACAATTGGGTCCTAGTCTTACGTTAGGGTCAATTACAATGGGGCAGCACGGGAGCATACCTTCACCATCTGTCAGAACATCTTCGTGCGCATTTTCTACCTCTCGGAAGCTCACGCGGAGTACATCAGCTTTGATTGCTCCAAATTGCCCAAGACCTTCATTATCCTCGACTAATTTACCCGCGAAATCAACTACAACTTCTACCGCTGCGACAGCGGGGCTCAGTGAAGTCAAGACCATCTTGCCACAGCAGGTGGTCTCAGGTGTGAAGTCAAGGAATGAGGTTAGTGAAGGTGTTACTGGTGTCAGTACCGGTGCTGGTGTTGGTGCTAGCGAATCGTTTGTTGCGTCTCGATTATCAAGCAGTCTGTCCCGCCCTGTGCAGTTGTTAAGTCGAGCAACGTCTCATGCCTCAACCCGTCGAGATGCAGCTCCAGGTATGCGATGGAGGACTTGGTCCTTAAGACGACGACGTAGTAGCTCAACCCAAATGTATACCGGAGGGAATTCCTTGAACAATGCAAACAACGTCGGTCATACTGCTCAACGAACTACAATTGATCTAAACCGTGCTTTACCACCCTTGCCACGCACCGATACGTATCGCTCTACTGAACAAACCCTTATTAACAGTAGCGTGAATTGCGGCAGCAACAACAACGGTAATGGTAACGGTACCCGTACTGGTGGTAGTGCTGGGGAAGGATTCAGAAAAGTATCTCGTTTAGGTAGTTTCTTCGGAACGTCCCTACAGCAATCCACTCAAGCTAACTCTGGGATCAAAGGGCATTTAAAAGGAGTGTGTCCAAACAATGAAGGGACTATAGGATCTACAGTTGATTCAGCTAATACACTTCGCCCTGGATCAGACAATTCACGGCGGGAGGTTACAATTGGGTCAAGATCTTCGACATCGTCATGCTTTGGATCATCTTCCCCACAAACGTTTGGTGTTAAATCTGTACCCATGATCATGCGACCTTCGCAATTTTCCTCACAAACAACGAAAACTAGTGAAGCGCATACCTCCTCTAAAGCATCTCAAGATCATCCGGGAACCTCGTCCGTCTCCGCTATGGAATCCAACTTAAAAGCTGGTCAGACTGGTGTTCCGGTGAATGAAAGTTTTAGACCACGATCTAGTCAAGCAGGATCACCATGTTCTCCCTGCTCATCATCATCGTCATCGCCATTTCCAGTGAGACACTTTCCACCGCATCCGGTAGTGGGGTCAATTAACAACAATAAGAATTTACATCAAACGTATACTACTACTAAATCAATTGCAAGTGGACTGAAGTCATCGTCAAATGCTAACCCTGTGAAGACGGCTTCTCATTCAGCCCGCTTTAAACGACTTTTCGCCCTCGGACGTTGGAGTCCGCTCCGTGGCAGCGGGGGTGGTGATGGTGCTCGGGAAAAAGTTGTCACTCATATGACCAACCCTAACTGTGGTGTTTCGATTTCTTGAGTGATTTCTTGCGCGGTGGGACCATAACACAAGATGTGGATCTCCCGGAAGAATTTTCTGTGTACGTGTGCACGTAGATGCTTTTTGTCACATCACATTTCTCCGTTGACATCCGGGTGGAATTATTTTTATTTTGCGGCAAGAAAGATTATGGTTCGTTTTTTTATCAATCGTATATACACCAGTTCGTCCATCTATCCATACATTCATTCATTCATTCATACATTCATACATACATACATTAACGCTCATGCACATACGCATACATGCTGGGTAATCGATTGGCTTCTGAATGTGTATATTGCGTGAGCGGATTCCTTTTTTCATATGGTTACACTTAGCATGCCTGGTTAATGGGGTATGTCCAAAGCGAAACCTGGTCTAACGTGGTAAAAATTGCAATAATTCTGTCGGGGGCAGTGTGAAAAGAATACTAGTTTACTGTTGGTGCTGGTTATGTGAATTTTCGGAAAAAACTGGGTTATCAATGTTGCTGTTACTGGGTGAATCATTGAGAATAATTATTCTTGCAGTCTCGCAGACGGCCGATTTATGTGCTAGTTGCAGGGTTTGACCAACCAGTGATGTGGCAGCGGGTAAGAGGTCGATTAATGTTGAATTTTTTAATTGAATTTCCCTTTCAATTTTCTATTTATCCGGATCGATTAGTCTGGAAACCTTCCAATTTTTAACTGTTACCGAGATTTCGCGTAAGATCTGATGATGATGCGTTCCGCTGTATTGTTTTAGTTCGCTGTAGATGCGATCCTTTTCGCGTGTTATACTATGAGAGGCGTCTTTGATGTACGATTCGGGGGGAATTCTTGGGTTAAGTTAAACTTTTGATACATGGCTTGTGTCGCGTCGAATTTGGTGGACAAGGAAGTTCGGATTAATAGAGTACGTTAAGTATTGTGTGTATGTGTGCGCCTAACGTTACAAGCGTACGCATACATAACTTTTACGTATGCGGGCCCTTTAGGGCAATGTCTTGGGTTACTCACCAGCGTCCTCAGGCGCTAAATTCACCAATTCCTCGTACTCGACCTTCAAAGTTGTACCCTTTCCCTTAAAGTTATGAATGGCATCTTTTATTTCGTTCCTAAGGGTTATCTTTGCGGGAACTTTACTAAGTATGGTAGTTTGATCTAAAATGGCGCCATGTGCATTAGCTCTACCACTTGCCACGTAATTTATGGCTATTGATTTATGTTCATTACAGTCGACTTGTTAGTTTACTTGACAAGGCATAAGCTTTTATTCAGAGGCGGACAGATTCCTGACCATAGTTCCACTACGTCCGAAGAAGCAATTATTTTTCTTTTCCATTAGTATAACCTGACATATTTTAACGAGTAGTACTTCCCGTGTCCCGAAAAATCACATACGTCGGGATTAAAATGGAGTAATAAGGGTAAGCATGATAATTCTGTTTTCGGGTTCCGCTGTTCAATACTAACAGATGATTCTACAGACTGCGCTTGAACTGGTAAATAAATTGGTATGCCTTAATTGTGTGGCCCTGATGAAGGGTCGGCTCCAAACCATCCCACAATGCTTAAAGTTGAATCTATGTGCACTGATGTATCAATTTGAATTGCGCCAAATTATGGACTTAGAATTTTCCAAGTATATAGTTAGCAGAATTTAACAATGTCAACATAACCATTATGCGCGTATGCTTCTTTCACATTGTATTACCTTTGCTTGAGCGAATTCCAAATCCATTTTGACGATGCCGCATTTTTCTACGAGTACAGACGGAAAATCAAAAGCTGTTTCCGTTATCACACAATTTGCTCTGGTCTGGCCCAGTATTAAGCCCATTTTGGAATGATGAAATTGTTGTCGTAAGCATCTTCGTGTTATAACCCCCGTTGCAATTAGTACGATTACTGGGTGTACGAATTTAATACCTGTACAGGTTCTACTCCCCACGCATTTTCATATTTGATCGTTAGCCCTTCCGTCGGAACATTTTTCCTTACTTGCTGAGCGGGATGATTCATTTCATTTGTTTGCTTCAAACCTAGACTAAAGTGTGCACTATTGTTCGATAAGTTTCAAGGGGACGTTTTTGATGATGCTCAGACTGTTTTCGCTTTTTCCTTCCTCCGCTTCCACCCCCTAATACATTTCCCATCTATTACCCCCCTCTTCCACACCCCATGAGTAAGCTGCTGCAACCACGTGACTGAATGTTAGTTTAAGCGCGAACGGACGCGGTTTTGACGGAAATGGAAAATTGGGTTTGAGGAATTCATCGTTAATTATTTTATCAACATGACATACGAGTTGAAAGATTTGCGTTCTGCGTACCCGTTAATAAGTGATGAGGAAAATTATGTCAAGAAGGAGAAATTTCCTTTGTCAATTTTATCATCTAAAACTTTTTACATGACAGCGGTTCATCATTTCTTACATCGGGAACTTGGACTTGCATTAAATTACATTGAAAAGTGTACGCTAGCTTGTGAGGATATAGGTTCGTTGTTTCATACCCAAGTATGGTGTTTTTACATTACTGTTATAGATTCTATCTTGACCTTACCGTCAACTTACGGTAAGAGGGTGATAAACCATGAACCAGATTTGGAAAATTTACGAAAAAGTGTCAATACTGGTGATGTATGGGACCATATTATACAGCGTGGTTACACGGGTCAAGCTAAACAAGTTAACCTACACGTAGTAATAAACTTGGCCGTGTTAACGTTAAAGCATGCTACATGTCAGCGTGAAAATCAACGACGTATTCACCCCTACATTATCATGACGCGTGATTCATTACATCCTACAGAATTACCCCTAACCATTACTTTATTTGAAGTGTATACATTGGAAGTTTTACCGCGTATCGGACAAATCAATCATGCTCGGCAACTGATTAAACTATGTGGTTTATTGCGGGATGATAATCATCGTTCCGAATTACTATCTACCTTGGAACGTTTAACGTCATCAACCGACCCTGTTTCTATCCAACCCTCACAATCGTTAAGTCATTCGAAATCTGTTTCAAAATCCTTTCGTAAATCAAAACGCTTGCACTACCCTAAATCTTCATATCTGCCCAACCTTCCTTCAACCCCATCGTCCAAATCCACATCTGTTTCTCTTGGAAAATTCCGCACCCTCACTTCACATCATCTTTTCGCAATATTATCATATCGTCGTGCTGCTATCGCCCTAATTCTTACATTATGCTTATTTCATCACCAAGTTCGTTCCACTTTCCATCGTGCCCTTCTACGCTTAATATTTACACTTCGCTCTTCACTTGCAATGGCCACTTCGCTCAAGTAGTCAATTCCTCCCTTAACATTTTCCCTAGTCCAACCTGACTTTATCACGTGCTTGGTGTATAGCTAAGCTTAGTAAGCAAAGGAGGAAAAAATCATGTCTCCGGCCTGCGAACATATGTGCCGTCAGCAAAGAGATTTCATGTGAGTTGGTGAAGAATGGCCGAATAATTCGGTGTACGTGATGGTACAAGCATTTGAAAAGGGGCGGATTTTCGAAATTGCAGGCAATAACAAAATTCGGATTGAGAGTGCCTGTAATGATGGTGAGTTTAAATACAATCTATCTGGTAGGGAGAATAATTAATGTTTGACGAGCGATATAGTTAATCGAATACCGCACCGGCTGGTACTGGGGTTAAATACTGGCAACGTACGATTATGCACAACGGAATGCAAGGATGAAGGAGAATGTCATGTACAACGAGAGGTACGACTCTCGAAACGCGGGATAACTCAAATATCTTTAGTTGGGGGTTTACGCGTTCTGGTATGCTTAAGCGATGGTGTTGTTACGTTATACGATAGTGATACGCTAGAAACTCTGCAACGCTTAAACGAGAGTAAATATGCTTCCACCTTCGCCGTTAGTGGTACGGCAAAGGAAGATCAGTCTATCAATAATGGTGGCCTTTGTCAATTCACGTACTTGAGCGTAGCAGTTAAGCAAAAATTGCTAATGTGGTCATGGAAGGATGCACGAAACGTTTTACTGGGTGATGCTCGTGTGTTTAACTTACCCACCGTTATTCGATCTTTAACATGGTTATCACGGGTGAAATTAGTAGTTGGATGTGATGCACAATCATGGATTTTCGACTGTGAATTGGGGACACTATTTAATATTAACATGGGCAACATTAAGCCAAGCAGTGGTACATTAAGTTTAACTAATAGTTTGAGCCTGAGTTACCTCAGTGTGACAGGTCGACTATTCCGTCAGCAACCCATTGTTACAATTCCCGAGGATTTGGCGATCGTGGCCATGGATACACATGGTTTAGGTGTTGATCCAACTGGTCAAATAGTGTGGCAAAAAAAAGATGTGTGGGAACACGCCCCCGAATTTCTAGTTTACATCTCTCCATATTTGGTGAGTTCGTTCTGGACGGTGAAAGAGTCAGGAATCGAGATTCGTGATGCCCGGACGCTGAACCATTTACAAACAATAGATATACCAATTCGCATTACCGGATTAGTTAAGATTGAAGGGAAAATGGACTTTTTAGCCATTGGAGAAAAGTGTGTGTACCGGTTAAAATGTCAACCCTTTGCTCAACAAATCGATGAACTGATTCAGGCTGAATCATTTGATGATGCCCTTGCATTTCTCGATGGTTTAGATCAATCAATTTGGCCCGACAAAGATATTCGGCGACGAGTTCAAAATGCCAAGGCACGGCACCTATTTCAACGGGCCGGGCAATACCGGGAATCCCTAGACCTGTTTACCGAAGCTAAGGCCGATCCAATTAGTGTGATTCAGTTATACCCACCGACAATATCCGAAGTAATTGAGCGAATTTGCGGTAAACCGGCCCTAGTGTCGGCATCGACATCGGCCTCAGTATCGGCTTCGGATACCGTGTCGGTTGATTCTACCGAAACTATCCAAACGGGAGCCGTTAAGGAATTGTGTCAATATCTTGTCGGTATCCACGGTCTGTTAATTACAAAATATTTAAACTTAGATGGGAGCTTAAAAGATTCAGTTCCGCTGGATACTGGGGATGAATTACAAGCTGTTCCATCGTTCCATTGTCTTCTTCATAACTTTGATGAACTGAATCGTGAGGATTATGCAAGGGAATTACATAAAACAGCTATTATAGTTGATACGGCTTTATTCCTTGGTTATATGTCAACGAATTCTAGTTTGACTCGATCATTATTTCGTCTGGATAATTGGTGTGACTCAACAATTGTACGGGAAAAATTAATAGAAGCATCTTCGTATGATGATCTGATTGACTTTTTTCATGGCAAAAAACAACATCGTGAAGCCCTGAAATTGCTGGTTCGCACCAGTATAATCAATCCGGCTCCGATCATCTCATATCTTCAGCAACTGTCTCTGGATAATGTAGATCTGATCTTTGAATTTTCTCGTTGGCCCTTACAAATGGATCCTCATCAAGCCATGGCCATATTTACCAGCGATACAAAAAACTCTGAATCTTTACCCCGTAGTCCAGTTGTTCATTTTCTTCGTTCCGTAGATTGTCACCTGGCCATCAAGTATGTTGAACATGTTATACATGATTTAGGAGACACAAATGCGGCAATGCATGAAATGTTGGTTGATCTTTACCTGGAATCGGGAATGTCAGATTGTGCCCACAATTTGGTTAAGTTGGAAGAATTTTTACGCCAAGATATTTCCCTCGACTATCAATGTGTATTGGAAAAATTTCCAGTTCAAGGTGAGAACTCTTATACAGTAATATTTTAGAGGGTTGTTGGACTAACGAACGAGTTAATTACGGGTTGTAAAGATAAACGCTTGTGTCAATGTCGTGCAATTATCTTGGGTAAATTAGGCCGGTTTATTGAAGCTCTAACTATTTATCTTTTTGAGCTGGATGATTTTAACGCGGCAGTAAAGTAAGTTGAATATCTACTAATCAATTCAACAAGCTAACAAGTTCACGTATGAAGGTTCTGTAATTTTACTTATCAATTAACTTCACGAAAGTCTCTAGCTTATCAAGCTTTGTTAAAATTATTGATCAATCCTCCCGCTCCACATGAAACTAATCTGCCACGAGCCTTGGAATTGATATGTCGATACACAACACGAATTCCAACTTCAGTAGTACTAGAATCGCTTCCGGATGATGTTCCATTACAACGGTTAGACCAATACTTCCGACTAGGGCTTCAAAATGAGCTGGCCAACGCGAATGAAAAGCGAATTTTAAGACATGTCAAACGAATAGATCAATTGGAGACTCAAATGGAACTTTTGAGAGAACGGGAAAAATACGTAATAGTAGATGATGATCGGTTGTGCTGTGTGTGCTTTAAACGTTTGGGTTACAGCGCCATAAAGATTACGCTAAGCGGTTTGGTAATGCATTACGGATGCACACTGGATCAAGGTAAGAATGATAGTGAGGTAGAGTCCGAAGATTGAACAGATGAAGAATTGCCGGGAGGTTTGGGCGATGCAGAAGATTTTGGAATTGCCATCTGCTTAGTTAAAAAAGTGTTCAGGTCGTCTTGAATTTCAGAAACAGCTTTACGTGTTGCAAAAAGAATTTCACTGTTAGATTCATCATGATCCAAAGGCAGTGAAGATTTATCTGTTGGGGCTTTGTCTTTTGTCACATCTTTCGTTATATCAGGCGTTGGTACTTGGACAGACCATGTTGTAAGAGATTCCACACCATTCGATTGATGCGGCGAACTTGTTAGCAGAGGATACCTATTTTCATCATGACATGTAATAAAATAATTAGCTTCGATGTACATCTTAACTTGATCTGACAAGATAAAAAATAATTAAATTCCCCAAAACTTTCAAATCTTCAACGTCCATCATCCCATCGTCAAGCTCCCAAACGCGCAAAACCTTAACCGAATTAACACGTGATCTCGCGTGCAATATGTAAGCCGGGAAATAGTTGATGCGGAGTAGAGGTTTAAAAGGCGAAAGTTTGTCAGAGGGATAATCGCGTAAACTTTTAAATTTGATTTGGCGTTGTGATGTGGAAGTTAAATTAAGGGACGTGTGGTTAAAAGAGAAAGTTTTTTAAGGGATTACCTTTGGATAAAGTGTTTTGGAGGAACATTCTGCTGGGTCGCCTGGGGTGGGCTTGGAGAAAGCGTAGTGATTGGTGGGCAACGAAGTGACGCGTGTGAGCGGATAATGGAGGTGTTACACTGGCGTTGGTGTTGTCGTAGTCGCGCTGGGTGAAAGTTTGAAGAAGACTAGAAGAATTTAGTACGAACGTTTGTTTTTTAGCGTGGTGAGTTATCGGTTATTTAACTTGATAAGTGAGGGAGAGAAGAAGGTGGACGTGGTCTCGCAGGAGTGGATGCGTAGACGCATGCGCGCGCGTGCGAGTGGCGTTAGGCGCAAGCAGTTTCTCACAGAACATAGAGAAGTTATAGGCTGTACGACGGTCAGCTAACCGTGTATTGTTTTAGTGGCAACAGTAGCAGTAACAGCAACTACAACCATAACCACAACCGTAACGCCGACGGTGACAGTAACAGCGACAACGACGGCGGCTGCAGCGGCGGGTAAAAAATACTTTTCAAGTTGAGATTTTATCGGGAATTGCAATGACTTTATCAAGCGCTCAGCATGCGCGGCGTCGTTCGCAAACACTACCTGATACTACAACGAGTACACACGGTAAAACCCACGCTAGCTTAGCTAGTCTTTCTACTACACGACATTTTACAGGACACACAACCATGCCGCAGTTTGTGCATCAGCAGCAACAGCACTATGTGCAGGCGCAGACGCAGACACAAGCAATACAATCATCATCACCTCATCCATCCAGTATTCTTGCTACGGCTTTGCAGCGCAGTTCAGGCAGCTCAGCCGCTGTTAGTGCGACCCAGGGCTTTTCACGAAATTCTTCCCTTTCGTCAGCTGTTCGTAACCATTCTCTTGAAGCTCCGCACTTGCGCAGTGCGGTGTACGAGAAGGATAATAAGGAACGGGAAATGCAACCAGTTAAGGAAAAAACCAAAATGAAACTTTTTTCTAAAAGCAAGAGTATGGGCATCATCAGAGACAAGGACACGGCCGCAAAGCGATTGCAACCGCCCTTACCATCACCCGCTGGTAAACCTGGCATTGGATTATCCAAATTTATCAACGCTTCGTCACCCAGCTTGTCCGATGTTTACAGTGTGGAGTGTAGCAATGTGCTAACAGGGACGTCGAATTTGAGTGCTACTAGTAGCTCATTTACCGTGAATCTTATGCCTTTGAGCGAACGACTTTCATTTGGAGATCGTGACCGTGAGAGAGGGGACAAGCATAAACCGCACCTATTTTTACTTCGCCAGAAGAATCGACATAGGGATGAACAACATCATGGATTGTCTGTGTTCTCTTCAGCGAACGGTGCCTTCAATGGGTCTGGTACAGGATCAACTGGTTTATCATCTCTCACCCATGGTATTAACGATACGGGCCCAGGAGGATCATCATCTTTGTCGCAACATCCTTCCTTTATGGCCCAGTCTTCTCCAGGATTTTCGACAATTGTTAAAACCGTTAGCAGCTTAGATCTTCGTCACGGTGGCAAAGCCTTATGGGAGAAGCGCCGTGAGGATAAAAATCATGGAATATCGGCTAATGGTCCGATTGCACGACAAAGTTTTGATTTACCCGTCAGTTATTCGCGTGATCGAGATCGCGATAGTTCATTTGACCGAACGGATAGCCAAACATTGTCTGGTAATCC
Organism: Herpomyces periplanetae; assembly: GCA_009733715.1. Taxonomy (NCBI): domain Eukaryota; kingdom Fungi; phylum Ascomycota; class Laboulbeniomycetes; order Herpomycetales; family Herpomycetaceae; genus Herpomyces; species Herpomyces periplanetae. The sequence goes on along the minus strand of WMKJ01000014.1, from coordinate 145,849 downwards.
AGGTCATAATAGCAGTAGTGGTAATGGTCAAAAAGATAACGTTAATTCACATCTTGATACAGATTTGTCAAGTCTGGGTTTGTCATTTGGTATATCCGGTCTAACGGCAGAAGACGCTTGGCCACTTCTCAAGGCTCGATCTAGCTGTATCTTCGAAGGGGAAGAACCTCGATTTCCAATCGAAGATTTTAACGCATTACTCTGCGTTCACATTTCACGGTGTTTACAACGACGAGTCCCTGGCCAAGTTATCGACGATGTTATAAACTTTCTTACATCAGGCTTTGCTTCCATAGATCAGACCCTACAAGCCATGCCGGATCACTGTCTATTTCACGGACTTGTTGATGTCTGGCGATCAATGATCAGTGTTATGCTTCCGTTCATTCAGGCCATTTTTGTGCCCTTGGATGCAGAATTTCGTTCTCGCTCCTCACTTTTGTGTGCTCGTGATGCTGCTGAAATTTGGAACGCATCGTGTCCGGGCAGTTCACTTATTTCTTCATCACATCCTGCTACATCATCATCCAATTTGTCCCCTTCTACGACCATTGCTTCGACATCTACGGTATCTTCATCATCTTCTGCTGTTTCAGTATCGTCTCCTATACCTTCATCTTCCTCTATATCGTGTGTGGCGCCCACTGGGGTTGCGCATTCATCCTCTGGTTCTGTATCTGTATCGACTTCAGCTTCTCCGACAAACGGAAAAACTGCCCCAGTATCAATAATTCGACCGGATCAAGTATCCGTTAAACGAATGGCATTATTAACATTCCGAGATCGAATCATACTCTCTCGTTACAGTTTACTTATTTCATTATTCTCGCGACTGTCACTCGAAAATTTCTCCCCAGTTAATCCATCCTCCATTACAACTGATCATCTAGGGCTTCATGGTTCATCTACGTACGAACCACGCCGTTCGTCAACATCATCGGTTAAACCATCCGGATCGTCTACGTCTTTTTCCATACTTTCAGCATCCGATTCACTAAAACAAATTCTATCATCGTCATTCGATTCTACATCACCAACTCCGCTTGCTGCAGTTTCGTCAGCTACTACTTCGCACTTTTCATCTCTACGTGAATCTATTCTTCCCAATCTACTGGCTAACCGATTCCGCAGTTCATCTTGCCATACGACTGCGTTACCATCGATAACAGTGTCTACGTCTACATCGGCGTCAGCATCACCGTCAGTGTCTACGTCCACATCCGGATCTATCATGTCTACAACACCGTTATGTGGGAGCGGTAGGGGTAGTAGTGGCGAGCCAATGCTTCCGCTAAACACTCTACCACCGCCACCATTGAATGTTGCATCGTCATGTTCACTGGATTTTCCTCCGCTTCATCCGACCGTTTCGCAATCTTCTCTTATCATGTCTGGCTCGGGAAAGCCTGCTGCGCCTTGGTTCACTACCAACTCGCCTGTATGTCAAACGGTCGGACGTATGTTACAGTGTATCAGCGTTCTTACCGGTTTACAGAGTGATGATACGGCTCAGTTTAAAATGGAACTTTTAAATAAGGAACTAAAACAGAATTGGCTTGGTCGTGAACGCGTTACTCGAACACCGCATAAACCTTCTCTCGCCACGGTCAAATCCCACATTCTCGATCCTCCTCCCGCCTTGCCCGTACATACATAAACCTGTTAACACATGCTTCCCCTTCCTCGCAACTATGCGAACATGTCTTCCTCCCTTATATCAATCTTTGTATTTATCCTTGTAGATATATCAACTTTTAAAATACACCTAAAATTTGTAATCTATGCACGCACGCATGATGTTCGCACTGATAACCAGTTATCATTGTCATCCTCATCAACGTCGTCTTCGCCATCCTCGTCATCACCACCGCTATCGCTAGCGTTTAGAGTAGAAGTGGATTGCAAGATTCCTGGCACAGGAGCATCAACAGGCGTACTGGTAGCAATAATATTTAACACGGCTTGTCTACGCTGTCGCATACGCTGGACGCGTTCACCAAGGGCTTCCATGACGGATAATTCGTGTAGTGTGTGCTCCATGGCGATTTCACGATCATCCGCATCAGTGTTATCTGGGGCATGTACACTCTCAGAAGCTTGGGATGATGTGTGATGCATCTCAAGCGTTTCTGCCATATCTCGTTCGAACGCAGCCCACTCAGCTTCGTTAATCGTATCGTTTGCTTGTGATGGAGTATGTGTGTAGCTATCGGGAACCGTAACCGTGCCATTATCCTCGTTATCATTTCCGTTGGCAGCTTGAGAGTGGAGAACTGCCGCACTACATTCATCACGAATCCGCTTTGCAGCCGTGGGAACACCTGAGGAGAACGACTGCGGCGGCGGCGACGACGACGACGACGACGACGACGATGACGCTAGAGGAACATCAATTTCCGCACTCTGTGCATCCCGTTTTCGCGGGACAGGCCCTGACTTTGGGCCAACGCGTTCGCGGCCACGTTCGTGTACCGGCAGAGCTCGCTTGGCTCGTTCCGCGCGTAGCAACGCCCGAATGTCTGCCATTTGCACTGATGAATATACAGCTGCTACTACGGCGTCTCTCGCTTGCTTTACTATTCTTTCCCTTCCCCCGCCCACTTGACTGTGCCGCCCGCTAGCTTACCGCTATTACTACCCAAGGCGTGTGTGTGTGTGTGTGTGTGTGTGTGTGCGTGAGCGTGAGCGTGTGTACGTGCGCATACACGCACGCTGGCTGGCTGGCTGGCCGGTTGGTTGGTTGGTTGGTTGACCCGCTATAAGGCTTCACCGGTACTTGTGTGCTGAAGATGTGGATGAATGAGAATGCGCTAGAAACTTGGCCCATGTTCATACATACGTGTAGCAAAGGCCGGGACGCGTGCGTTGAGCCAGACCGCCGGATTCATGCGCTTTGCCTTTCCCCTTCCCCCTCGACACCGCCGCTCCCTTAAACGTGGTGAATAACTCGGGCGAGTTAGAGTACAAGGCGTTAAGTACGTACCGCAGAGATATCGCATGCCTGTTGCGCTTACATGCCGCGGGTACCCTGTTAACACGCAAAATTATGTAACGGAATACAATATTAACCACACTTGTACAATTTTGCCTCTTATACTGCCGCTGCTTCCCACGGCCACGTTAGTTTGCCCTTGCTCACCCGCCGGTAAACTCAGACTACCTTACTCTACTCCGCTTTATACAGCGCTAACGTCAACTCCCGCGCTTACGCCAGCTACATTTGGCGACTTCTGCATTACACGATACAACTTTACAGGCACCAAAGCCAACGCAAACATAGACATTGACACCGACACCGGAACTGGCGCAGGTGTAGTTGCAGATACAGATGCGGGTACTTACACACGAACATACTATCGTTGAAAAATTTTATATTGTTCATCACTAAATATTCAACAAGAAGATAACCATAAATCCAACCGGCATCCCGCGCACACACGCACAAACCCATTCACACACACGGCCCCACTATGCATGGTACAGGCGTATGACGTGGGCCGACCGTGGTCGCAACACGTCTGGGTGCAACACATTTCCAATCCAACGGAGAATGGGTGTTGTTGCTCCCCACTGGATCAAAAACATAGCGGCAGAACATATCCACACAGTACTGGTTCATCAGTTCACGGTCTAGGTTTTGGAACACCGTGTACTACAAGGATCAGGCATGTCGATGCGATAAAAATGTGCCCGAAAATATCCTGCAATGTGCGCGCACGAGGGTTTAGCTCCGGTAAATAAGAAAATCTCCAGCAATGGTGTGTACAAAATTGTAGAATTACAAAATGCAAAAAAGCAAGCGTTCATGTACACGCACCACACCACATCGCGCCGTAAAGGCAGACCTGTTTGCACGCACGCCAACGAACGGGAGGAATTTGCGCATGTTTAGTTTTCTGTTACTGCGCAACTTCTCCAACACCCGCCCGTCCCTCGTGTCTCGGCCTCTCCCGATTCTGTACAACCCTGGCAAACTATCCAAGATACCGTCCGTAAGCTACCGGATCAGCTGTTGCTTGGGCAGGAAACCCCTCAAATTCCGATGGTTCAATGGAATCATCAAGAGTAGGCTCGGGCTCAAAGTCAATCGACTCAGGCATGGGCATTCCAACGCCCGGCGATATCGACTGAACAACTGGATCAGGACTTGGACTACCGTATACGCCTGCAAACGGCGACGACTGCGCACCGTACTGGCCACCTACGCCATTTTCGCTAATTTCACTTGGAAAACCCGGTGCGGCATTGCTGCCACTTTCGCTATTGGCCACTGTCACAGGATTCTCGTCCACCGCCACGGACGCTCCTCCGCTCGATTGACCCTGGACACTACTGCCGTACGTGCCAGCCCACTCATCCTCACCGGTACCATAGCCATCTCCATCATCTTCAGAACCAGAGTCTTCTGAATCGTCCGAACTTTCACCTTCGTCCTCATCCTCATCATCATCATCAGACTCAGACTCAGAGTCATCGGAGTCAGATTCAGAGCCTTCCTCCTCATCACCAGAATCCGATTCTGATTCATCGTCCCCATCATCACCACCATACGTACTCCCCATCACTTGATCTGAAGCCTGATCTTGACCAACTACAACTTGATCACCGACCTTAACAGAGGGAAAAGGCGTTGTATAAATTGATGGTCCAGAGGCAGTGGTAGGCACTATAAAATAATTACCTAGATTATCATCGGTATACGAAACCCGTTCAATCTTCCTACCACTTGGCTTATTTTCCACCAATTTCGTAGTCGAAGCTCTAGTTTCTTCAGCAGCAGTTCTGGTGAGGGGAGCAGCAGCAGCAGCAAACGGCACCGTAACTGAAAACTCAAGAACACCATCCAAATTCCTGGGAACTAACAATTTCTTAGGGGCAATATAAGATGTGTGCTCTGAAGGTACAGAATAGGTTGAACGAGTTTCAACGATCGCCTTTATTCCTCCAGTCACAGTAGCTGCTACCACTGGAGTTGGCAAGACGTTATGCACAGTCCCCGATGTGGCTCGATGAATTGGGGTCTCCTGGGCTTTAGCTTTTAGAACATGATTTGCAGTTGAGGCTGAAGCTGAAACTTCGGCGGTGCTAGCTGCAATCTCATTAGACATCGACACGGATCCAGTAATGCCAACCTTGCCATTCGCAATTTCAGGGGTTGAAGGAGATGCCTCCACGGGTTGCCCGGCGCCGGGAAGTGTTACATCCATTTTCTCATAGGCCCTACAGCCTTCACCATTATCGCTAACTGCCGCACCCGATGCAATTGGTAAGGCAGCGGTACGAACGGATGAGGTTTTGCTGCTCTTTGGAACTCGACTGGCAGCGCTCACTTTAGGTTTGACCGAAGAAGTTTTATTTGCTGGTTTGTAAATATTTTCGGGTTCTTCTTCCAGCTGCTTATTCAAAGCCAACGTTCGAATGGTTCGTATTTTCCATAAATCATTTCCACTTAAAGGATCAGACCCGCGTACGGAAAAGTAACAAGAATCTGGATTTGCTGCATCATCACACGAGCTGGATACGGGAACCCGGAACGATAACTCCAAGCCTTCAATTCCAAATTGGGTTTGGTTGAAATTTGTCACGTTCAAATGGGGTTCCCCCAGGCTACCAAGGCTGAAACTCGATGCGAGCACAGTCTTAGGCATACTAGAGCGAGGGAATACCCACATGCTGAACGAATCAGACGTCCAATGCATTAAATTAACGCCATCTCGTAGTGTATCATTTTCGTGCAAAGTTTTGGCTTCCGAAGAAGGCCAAGCAGTACAGAACTCTTGTAGAGCTGTAACACAATTGACGCTACGTGCAACTCGGACACCCGAAGGGCGAATAGCGCATGTTGCATTTCTCACTATATTGCAAGTGTATAATGGTTAGTGCTGGCGAACACAGAATCAAGGGATACAAAAACCCACATGGGCCCACGATTAAAAGTGGAATAATATCTTAGTAACTACTTACCATCATCAGGATTGTCAAGCAACTTAACGAGCGTAACATTATTAGGGGTAAAATGGAGATAATTAAGAAAAGTGTGGCATAGTGGTGAATTGAATTGCAAGCCTTCGTAATCGACGAGAACAAGACCATGCTTTAAACTTAGTTTAGATGTGACGTCAAAATATTCCTCAGAATGCACAGCAGCAACCTGATGACCACGGGGGGACACAGTATCAGTGAGGCCAATTCGAATACTTTCCCGTTCAACACTTAGCAGGGGAGAATAATCATTTGTAACGGATGAGCGATTCAAAAATTCCCAAAGCAGAGTATGTTGATCATCATGTGAAGATTGAATTTCAAAATTGTTTAAAAATGTATCAGGTTCGACCGCGTAGTTAAGAGCGTAGATAGGACCATCCTCTCCAGCAGTGATTTCTGCCTTGCTATCTGCCTGAACAGAAGATAGGGTATAGGATGAAAGCAGGAAAGGTAATAACGAAAGACGCTGTAAAGAGAAGTAGGTCGACATAGTGAACCACTCGAGGGACGACGACTGAGAGAAATAATTGACAATGGATACACTTTCAGAGTAATGAATGTAAAAGTTTGATTCTCATCCACATTCTGATACAACTGAGCCGGACGAGGGAAGTCACCGGGTATTTATACAGAAACGTAACTGAGCCACTCGGCTCACCAGACGACAATATTGGCAAGGTGAAAATGAAAAAGGAAGGTACTAGGAACAGGTAATTTCAACGGCTAGTTTTATTGACGTCAACCATTCCTGAATAAGGACAGTACCCAATAAAATGTTGAGCCTAATATACTTAACGGATTGGGTTTTGGAAATTTGGTGGGTTAGTATTACCCTTTTTGGAAAGAATTACCTAGTTAATCTTATTACGTAACCGTGCAGGGATGCGCGATAATTGGTTGAAAGAGTGGGAGTTTGGACGCGAGCAAATTTGGTGAGAAGCGTGTTAGATTCACTGACGGGAGGGTCAAGTTGTACTGGGGTTATCCAGTACAGGAACGACTACGACTACCATAATGATATAATCAGACAGTACAAATATGTGGCAATCTCCACCAGTATAAAGTGTTGCAATATATTTATTCATTTATCTACTATCGTGATAACTAATTATCGGGAAACTAGCTAGATACCGCAGGTAGCATGGAGTGTCGTTACAACAACCGAGTGTAATCTTATGGTTTACATGAATAAATTGAGTACGTGCACATGCATGTACATCAGAGCGAGGACGAGTTTGTGTGTGATAAATGATAAAATGTAACTCTAGGTCAAATTTAAAATGAGGTCGTGAGCGTGAACGGATTACACAGGAAGAACATTTATCTCCAACAGGCTGGATGTTAAGTTGGTATGGCTAATTCTAACCATTAGCATGCAGAGGTAAACTCAGCTAGAGAATGTTTGAGTAAATAGAGTCAAACCCAATCATACTGTAGTGCTCAGGAGATGGAATTGCGAAGGTTGGGTGTATAGAAGGGGAAGAGGGGAGAAGGGATCTAAAGTTGAATGAATGAAGGAGAGGGGAAAGGAGGGGAGGAAATTTACCGGGGTGGAGCAGCATGAAAGGATGTACACTTAAGGTCAACGAAAATCTAGATTGGCGGTATAGGGAATTTAGAACTACGATAAGCAAACACACAAACATACACATGTTGAGAGTGCTGGGTAAGATTGATAAAAATTTGTTGGTCAGTTGGTGTACCGGTCAGTCAGTCAATCAGTCAATCAACCGAGAGAAACCGGTTAGTACAAAGTTTCGTAGATAAGAATCATAATCATCGTAGACCCGCGTGCATCCTGCTAAGGTCAAATTAACGGCCGAGTGGAGTAAAAAGGTCACGCACACTCAATAAAACGGCAAAACCAACTACGCGAAATGCACAAACGCAACAGATCCAGCCATTACTCACGCAAAACCGGTGACACGTGATTTTTTCTCAAAAATTCATCAAGTAAGGTTAAATCACATCTCAGCTGAGGATTCTCGTCCAAGACGCAACGCAAATTTTTCAATTGTAATTCATCCATGGCAGGTAAAACGTGAGATAATTGACTAACGACTGGCGTGGAAATCATGGGACCGAGGATTCGACTAACCATATCTTCATCATCAGTATTGTCAGAACAAGGTTGATGAAAATGGTGGTGAGGGGAACGAGGAGGCGGCGGCAGCGGCAAATAAGCTGAAGGTTTGCTTGGCTGAATACGATCATGTATTTCACAAGTATTCCCACACTGACCATGAATAACACTACCCACACGATCATGACTAGCGGTATCTCGATAATCACAATCATCCTGCTGCTTGACACTGCTGGAGTTCACTTGAACTGAGTTAGGGCATACTTTGCTTAATGTTGTTCCTTGGCCACAACTATTCCGCATCCGATTTCGCTCACAGGACTCAGCACATCCCTGGTTATTCACCACACATTGGGACAAACCATGTTTCACATTCTCAACTTCAACCTCTACATTATCCTCAACCTCAACCTCAACCTCACCATCCCCTTCACACTTTCCAACTTCACTCTTAACATTCTCATCGTCTCCACATCTTCGACTCAACAAAAACGGCGCCGCAGGGTGACTTCCTCTTTTGTCGTGCACTTTGAGCTCGTAGGGCTGAAGACCAGATTTGGTAGTTTGGTGATCCTTTGTACGTGCAGCTATGGCCAGCAGTAATAACGGATTGTCTCGAGGTTCGGGGTTTAGAGAGTTATAGTTTAAACGGTTAAACAAACGAGGGAAGTTGTCCGTTTTTCCCAGTGGTATTAAGTAAATATCGACAACTGGGGAGCGCAACTTTTCAATATTGCACAATCCCCATCGCTCTTTGTCACGATAATAGCGAAAAACGTAATCCCACTTAGCCTGATCTGTCGTAGATGTGAATGCTTCAACACTACAAATCATTATGTCCATGGTATTAGGGTCAAGACGTGTACAATACGTATCTGCAACATCTGCTGCAACCCTGCCCGATATCTCAAGAGGTTGACATACTACTGCATCAACATCAAATAGTAACCTTAGATCACCACCTGCTACAAATCGGCATACTACGTTCAGTGAACATTGTGTTCCCTGGAGTAGTTTACGGCGCATTACCACTTGTCCCACCGTGTCAGTATGTTTAACCGGTTCATCTTGCCCGTAACTTTCATAGTTTACTTTCCCGTCTTCCTCCATTTGTAATGTTCCTCCATTTGTTCCCTCGATGGAATTCTCATAACACAAATTTGACTCCTTTCCACGTAAACTGGTCATTTTCCCTCTACAATTTTCCAACCTGAATTCCCTACCCTGATGCACATCCCTCGTTTGTTCATTTATCATTTCTTGGTTACCGTTGATCTCTTTTTCCCCTCCACTACCATCATTTCCTTCCATTACTCCTTTTCCTTTGTTACCCTCGACAATCAAGCCAACTTCCTTCGATTCCACGTCCAAATTGCTCATTGTTTCCTTAATGCTTTCACCTTCATCCATACCATGTCTTACATCGTCTTTTCTATCGCAGCATTGTCTCTGCCACTCCACTCCCGACCAAACCATCCCTTCTGACCCATTACTACTATTTCCGTTTAACTTGTTAATTTTTCCTTCACTCGTACTCCTGCTGTTTGCCGATTCTGTCAACCGTTCCTTTGCCATATCCATCGATACCTTTCCCTTCTTCCTCCCATTTTCACACTTATTAACAATACCCTTCAATCCGTGTAACTCTAACATACGTTCTTTAACGACGCTCACTTCATCTTCTCTGCAAACCTTAACTTTATCCTTGTTATCACTGTCATTCACTCCGTCGCCGTCACCGGTGAAATCTTCATCATTGTGTGCATTTCGTAACGGTCGCCCTATATCTTCAATTATTACAGATTGTTTGTCATTTTCTTCCTTCATCGCCAAAACTTGCTGCTGCAATTCCTCGCTTGCCATATCGTCCGATGACATATCTGCCAACTCTACTCCGCTTATTTCCCCCCTCACTAACCGTGCCAATAACGTCCAATTTTTCTTCACATTATATCGTATAGATAAGAACTGTTCCTTATATGTTGAACCTGATCCTCGACTCTTTTTCTTGTACAATCCTTCTTCAATTTCAATGCCTAAGCGTCGTGGTATCCACTCCACTGATTGTTCACTTTCCTGTAAACTTAATTTATCCTCCCGAATACCCTGCTCGATTAATTCTTGAAAATCTCGAATCAACGTTTCCGCTACCCGTTGCCTATCTACCGGTAATCGCGTTAAAACGTCATCATTTTCTCCTGTTTCCACACTTTCTTCATTTTCTATAACGCGCGATTTTCTTCGTTTACTCGCCATAGTAATTCTATCACCTCCTAGCGTATGTGTGGCTCTTCGTTTTCCGCGTCCGAATCCTCGCGTCCGACCACCACCATTACGCGTCCCTTCATCTTGTAACTCCGACAACTTAGCACTATCACCCGCTTTTTGATCATCGTCATCATTAATCACTTGGGCCACCTGCTATACAAGTTAACTTTTTTGTACTTGATAGGCTACAGTACATATGAGTTAGATCATGTCACAAACATACCTCTTGAACCGTTGGCACATCCAACTCTATCCCGACCTCATTATCAGTCAAATCTAATCCTGACGATTTATCACTTAACCGTACTTTAGCCGTCGTAGGATCTCTCGTTTCACTTAAGGGTTCTATACTCTGTCTAGTTGAGTCATCCGCGCTCGTTGTATTACGAGTATTACTCTGTCGCAATGGGAGCGAACGGCGTTTACCCGCCCTTTTTAACTTATTTGCCGCCGCAATACGTACTTCCCAGATTTTTTCACCCTGCTTTAAAGCTTCCAATAACTCTGTATGTTGCTTTGGTCGACATTTCTCGCAGTAATACGTTAAAGTTTCGTCGCTGATCTCAGGTACACCCATACACACGTTATGTTGCCATACTTGACATTTTTCACATTCAATCATCATACGACCACCCATATCTTCAGTTGCTCCACAGACACATCTTACTATCGAGCTATCATCGTCAGCTTCAGCTTCAATTTCCTCTACCAACTGATCATTGGAATTTTCTAAGCCAGAGTCTACCAATTTCCTTGTACGCGCGACTTTCACAGATGGTAAATCGCCCTTTAACTTTTTTGTGTGCTGACCTTTGGTAGCACGCCCGGATCGACGAAGTGCTTCTGCTAATGTTATTACACATTCATACATATAATTTGTTAGCAAGCGTGCACGCCCGTATAAACCCATCCACCTCATATCATCGCACACATGCACATGCGCTTGCATATGTGCATACATAAACATGTACACACACCCACACACGCTTCAACGTTACTCAGAGCAATACAGACGGTGAGAGCGTGACTTGCAAAGGCGTTCACATGATATGAGAACAAAGATATACATCGGCACACAGCACGGTGGGTTGAATAGCCTTAACCATGGGATTATGACTATTGAAAGATGCCACATTCGTTCTCATCCTTATTGTGTGAAATGTTGCAGCTTACCTGACATTACTGAAGAGGCAAGGCAAAACTTTTACTTTAACAACGAGATACTACCCGAATAAAAGATTGCTCAATGCCGCGACAAATTATCTAATGCCGGAGCAGTACACCGACGGAACCCCGCGGATCGAGTAATACTTAAACAGGCCAAGGACAATGTATGCAAAGGTCGATCGAATGTGATTTGAAACGAAAAAATTTACGGTCGTACAGCTATTCGATAGGCTGACCATGGGCTATTCCGGATATTAAAGCAAAATGGTACCAAGTCATGCAATTAACGATGTTTATTGGGCGGTATACGAGGTACTCCAACTCTCTGGAGCAAATCTGATGTAGTTCCAAGCCAACAGATTGTAAAGGAATTGAAAAATTTCCAGTTGGTGCAAAGCTGGTCGGTCAATAGGGAAGTATTAAAGAAATCGTAAATTGAAAACTTCGTAATCTATCACTGAATCCGGGGAGGAGCAGCGAAGAGTTGACGAACATGCGAGTAGCGTTAAGTGAAAGAAGCAATTAAAGTTAAGCTGACACAATTCCGATGCGCAAAACGTACAACTGTTTCAGACGTGAGCGTTGAGGCGTAGAAATGCGCACGTGTGTGCGGACGTGGACAAAAGGCAGAAAAAAACTTCAGGGCAAACTTGTTCAAGTGCAGAGTTTAAAGGAGAGATATACCGCTACTACTAAAGCTTGGGAAGGTCAGTTTATCGACGCCTCAAGGGTATACGATTAAGGCCAAAATGACAATGAGCGTAATGTTGTAGTATAATAAGTTAACAGTAAAGGACGAAAATCCCCACGTAGACGAACGTTTGTACACGCACGGTCCGGGTATGGAGTGTGTACAGGGATGATATGTAAAGAAAAGGTTATGGTTTCGATGCAGCTGAGATGGTAGTGGTAGTATAGGGGAAAATCGACGGTAGCGCGTTTATCAATTCACCAAATTTTTGTGAAAATGTAGCGTACGAACGGGCTGGCGCGAGCGCGCGCGTAGACACGGAAAAAGCGTTAGACGAAGATGAGGTTATAGAAGTGGTAGGATGCACGGGTAAAACTCGTTTGGGTAAGTTGAGATGATGGAACGCATGAACAAACCAAGAGAAAAGTGGATGGATAAATGAATTAACAAAATGAGTATGCGCGCGCGCGCACGCGCGCGACGGGACGGAGAAGCGAGATAGCCAGAGTATCCGGTTTAATGTGAATTATTACCTTTTGATAACAGTATGGCCGCACTTAACTTCGCGGACAGTTTTTGACAGACACTAAAACTGCACGACAGTGCAATTTAAGCTTTAGATGACAAGTAAGCACGCTCAAATATAACGCTTTGCTTGCGTCGCTTACTCTGCGCTTTGATTAATTTTGATCGGCTTTGGCAAACGATATTTGATACCTTCCAACGACGCACACGGACGGAGGCGGAGGTGGGGACACAAACACAACCATATACAACCACAACCAAAACCACACACGTACACCGTAGATGGACTTATGAGATTTAACAATTAAATTAATCGCGTAGATTCGTTTCGTTGTTGTGTAGTTTGGATCCGTTTTCCATTTTTCCTTCCCTTGATGTGGCCCGCCGACTCTCTCACTCCGGATTTGTAGATATTCCGTTACCATTTCCCAAAGCGGTTAGCTAAGGTAAGCCCGGCTTAGTCAGGGAATCAGGAAGTTGTCACCTGATTAACCGAGACGGGATAGTGAGCGGAGGAAATGTGAAGTGAAGCTGGGGAAGGGAAAAGACAGGCGATGGGGGAAGTTAACCTTAGTGATTAGATGGATTTTGTTATGCAGAACGGGTAGCGTGTACAGAATAAAAATTGGAGTGCGGTGGTGTGTTTTGTAAAAGTTGATTTGTAGTAGCTTGGCAAAAATACGCATAAAAGAGAAAAATCATGCATGACTAAGAGGTGTACTCGAGCTGATAAGAATGTTTGGATGGTTAGAGACACTTTGGGTGGTCAGGTTAAAAATTTCAGTAAGTTAAATATCATGCGCACAAAGAACCGAAATTTTAGCGTGTGTATAACGTTGCAAAGTATCACAAAACACTCTGTAGATCGCTAAATGGATACAAATTTATACGTCCACATTTTGGTAGGATAGCTAGCATTTGACTACTGATTCAATCAACCAAAGAATAGTTAGACCATTGCACAACTGGTATACGGTCAAACCCGTTAGCAAGGATTAATATGATTATTAGAAGTTTTTCGGTCAACTGACCTGCAAGTTTTGGACCCGTTGATCCGTCAATTCCACCTCATTTTTTCTCCCTCGTCGCCCACAGAACTTCGCGCCAACGCTCCGCCCTGCCAATGACGTCAGAGGCTTCTCCGCTGGCACGTGACGACCGGAAATTACCGTTTTGGGTAATAAATGGCGTGAAGTTGGAGGCGGATTGGTCTTGTTCGGATTGATTTGTTCGTAACATCGTGATGTTAAAAGTAGTTTTGATGCTGTGTGGTGTTGCTAAAATTCTTTAATTTGGCATTATTGAAATTAATCATGTTATATTATACTACATACTAATAAATGGTAATAATATCAAAAATACTAATTTTGTAAAAACTCGATACCCTTTTATTGTAATTTTTGGTGTATTTACGAGAAGGTTTTTTTGGCACTCTTTGATTTAAATGTTAAACAGTACACTTTTCACAAAAATTATACTTGACTGAAATTAATTAGTTTTCCCAGTATTTGTTGTGTTAAATGTACAATCTAACACCAGAGTGTACGCCGAAATGTGGTATACAAATCATATGCTTGCGAACCGCTCAACTGTATATCTGTTCAGTATACTTTTAAATATGAACGTATAATTTTATGTTTAATGTATGCGACTTATCAGGTTGTTATATCATTGACCAATTGATTTATTAAGTGCGATAAGACGTATACTCTACGTATATCATCATCAACCTTGAAACGGAATACCCTTCATAGTTAATAATTTCCTACACTTTTCCCTTTTTCTTGTCAACCTTGCCGTTACCTAAAATGTTTAATTCATCCTTGCTAAAATAGTTAACCCATGTCATCGGCTTTCATTAACAGAGCAGCAAATTCCCTCATGTATGCTCATCAAGATCCGTACACTTTTCTACCACTTTAGCTAGTTCTGTCATGTTTTTCTTGGATAATGCCTCTTCAGTCAGTGACATATTTCCATAAACTTTTAATCTTTCATCACACAGTTAAATTTTATCACGTTTAGTTCACATTGATGGTTTATTCATCAATTTCTTCCGAAAATTTCCCTTCCAACTTTAGTGTATTGGTCGGTAGCAGTTGTTCCAACATATTCCCGTCTACATCAGAATTGTCGTCTTCATCCAGTTTATCTAACTTGCCCGTTTCCTCTCCGTCGGAATTTTCTGAATGTGTAGATTGCTCTTGCACAGATTCCGAAATATCTCTTCCTTTACCCTTGGATTTTCCTTCCCCCGGTGTCATTTTTCCCGCGATATGGGTGTCCTGTGAAGCTTCTGTTATCACATTATCGTCCAATGGTCCAATTTTATCCTTATTCACATTCTTAATCGGATCTTCCAATGACTCCATTGACTTCTTCGTCACCACTGGCGTTGACTTCAACCCAGCTACACTTGATTCTTGGGGTTTCTCACCGTTAACGCTCATCTTGTCGGTTGGTAATGTATGATTATGCGGTGATTCTAACGATTTGTTCGTTTCATCTTTCTCTTCTTCCTCTGGTTTGTATTTTGCTAAATTTGCAGATTCAAATATTGCTTCCCATCCTGATTTCTTTATCTCCTCATTACCCGATTCAGAGCCCGCCCCTAGCTTACCTGATGCCTTTGGGGACTCGGATTTCCCGAGCAACTTTTGCAAATCTGCCTTATCCCCCTCTCCTTCTTCCTTTTGTTCATCTTCACTTGGCTTGTTTAATGCTTCGGGGGACTCACTTTTCCCGGGTGGTTCGGATATATCGGGTTCACTTTGTTTGCCTTCACCACTAGGGGTTTCATCCTTATCATGCTCAGTGCCTTCACCTGCTGCTTTCTTGCCGGCTTCCCCAGGCTCGCCTTCGCTTTCTTCTGAACCCTTATCCGTACCATCCTGGTCTTCAGGTTTACTTTCCCCATCAGAATTGTCAGGGCGCTTTTCAGTTTTCAAATCCGCATCCTCATCATCATCATCAATATCATCCTGGTTGGCATCGTCTTCATTGTTGCCGTCATCACTATCATCATCATCATCATCATCGTCGTCGTCATCGTCTTCATCTCTGTTTTCTCCATCGTCATCAGTTTTGACACCATCTTTGTTATTTCCATCACTTTTATCGCCATTGTTTTTGGCTGGTAAGTCTTCGGGTAAACGCTCCAGGGACGGTGATTGGGAGGGACTTTCTGAAGGCTTTCTTGGGACTCCGGGAAATCCAGGCTGTTCGAGTTGCCCAGATCCTCTCGGTCTGCCAGGTTTTCCAGGCTCTCCAGGTTTTCCAGGTTCGCCAGGTTTTCCAGGCTCTCCAGGTTTTCCAGGTTCGCCAGGTTTTCCAGGTTCGCCAGGTTCTCCAGGTTTTCCAGGCTCTCCAGATTTTCCAGGCTCTCCAGGTTTTCCAGGCTCTCCAGATTTTCCAGGCTCTCCAGGTTCTCCGGGCTCTCCAGGTTTTCCAGGTTCGCCAGGTTCTCCGGGCTCTCCAGGTTTTCCAGGCTCTCCAGGTTCTCCGGGCTCTCCAGGTTTTCCAGGTTCTCCAGGTTCTCCGGGCTCTCCAGGTTTTCCAGGTTCTCCAGGTTCTCCGGGCTCTCCAGGTTCTCCGGGCTCTCCAGGTTTTCCAGGCTCTCCAGGTTTTCCAGATTCTTCAGGTTCTTCAGGCTGTCCAGGTTCTCCAGGCTGTCCAGGTTCTCCAGGTTCTCCAGGCTGTCCAGGCTGTCCTGGCTGCCCGGGTATATCAGGTCCACCCGGATATCCAGGATGCCCAGGTCTGCCAGGTTTGCCTGGCTGTCCGGGTTGACCGGGTTGTCCAGGATGTGGTGGCACTGGTAGTCCCGATGGAGGTAGTGGAGGCAATGGTGGTGGTGGTGGTGGTGGTGGTGGTGGTGGTCGTGGCCTATTACACTTGCATTCACAATGACACCCGCGGCCTTTGTATGGCGGTGGAGGTGGCGGTGGCATTGGAAACGGAGGAAGGGGGGGCAAAGGGGGCAAAGGAGGCATAGGCGGTGGAGGGGTAAATAGTGATGGTTCTAGATGCATTAACGGCTGCGAAGTCTCGAACGACCAGCCGTACTCCGATGATGGATTTGACCAAATCGATGCCGTAGTACTTTCACTAGGAAACACTATGGGACTGCTGACAATTGACACAGGAACTGTACCGATTACCGATACGCCCATTTCAACAGTAGTTGGAAGAGTAGTGCTATAACCAGATTGAGGGTTGTCGTAAGCTTTGGAGTTCGTAGGTGCTGATTGTGCGACAATCGATTGGTTCTCAGGGGAGACCCCTGTAGTAGGAGTGGAACTGAAACTGATAGTTTGTCAGTGTCAACTTAAAGTTCATCAGACGTATTCTAGTAAAAGAGAGCATAACTTACTGTGAAGGGTTTTTAAGGTCGCTCGGAGCAAATGTGAATAGCGGTGTGTTGGGAGAATAGGCAGCTTGGGTTAAGAGTTGGGGAGGTAGTGAAGATGTAACAGCGCGTACATCGCCTTCATTAAGCGTAGAAATGGGAGACTTCTCGAGTGAATAGATAATATTGTTAAGTATATCGTTGGGCTTATTGACATCTTGGGCTGAATAATTGGGTGGATTAGTCTGACCAGAAGTGTGAAATGGGTCCGAAGGCGAAGAGACGGGCGAATAGTATTTTATGGAATTTATGGTCCAATGAGTAGTCGGGGGAGAAGATGAGGATGCATTGGGGAATTGTGAACGGATAAATTTGAGACATTGGCCTCGATAAGGCTCTGATAACCATTTACCGCAGATTGACGAGTCAAAGTTAAGGGATAGCTCCGGCGGATTTGAATAGTATTTGCACAGACCATTAATTTCAACAGCGGGTTTGCCAAACTCGGAAATATTCGGAGAGTCAGTACGAATTGAGCTGGGAACGTTATCAGGAGAAAATTCCCAGACACGAAGAGAATTGGCAGTCCACTGAACGGCTTGTATTAACGGTTTGGTTAATGGAGCAGTGGATCGGTCATTTGTGGTCGTAGGGCATTTTGTAAGGATATGTGAACAGTTGTTAGGATTAAACAAGGTAGTTGTATTCTCTTGACTGAACAATTGACAAGCTTGATCATTCTGCAGAAGGAGGTTTGAATGATGAGCTACAATTACCGAGTTGGAAGCGTTGGAATTGACTTTCCAAAAGGTTGGCCAGTATCCACATGTAAAGGGAGAGGTAAAAGAAGTGTTCGTAATGAGGAGGCCAGGGGCAAATGAAACGTTTGAATGGATGTAAACGCTTTTTTGAACGTGAGATGGAAGCGATGAGGTATTGTTAGGTGAAACTAGGTAGTTTGTATCAGCGTTAATTTGGAGTTTATCATCGTTAAGTTTGACGACGTTGTGAAAGGAGGCAGCGGGAAAGTCCAAGTAGTGAACTTGTTCGGGATCAGCCTTGTTAAGGACATGATGACCAGAGACGAAGTTTAGACTGGATAAGAGGGATGAAGCATTAAAGTTACTAGATAGCGAGTAAATTGTGGGAATATTAACATCACAAGTAGAACGAGACACAGGAAGGTCGGCGAGGGCGGTTTGGGTGATGATGGGTAGAAAGAATGTAAGAGAAACAGTTGCTCTAAAACGACTCATAATGAAGAGATAAAGAATGAGGGATGAAATGATCAATGGAGAATTTGAATAGTAAATTAGAGAAAACGATCATTTTATATGGTTCATTAAATGGGAGAAAATTTGGGGGGGGGAAGGGAAATAGAATGAAAAGATTATGTAGCACTAAAGGCCAGCGAGTTTTATGGCCACGATGACCGATTGCAAGGAGTGTATCACTTTCAGAATTCTCGGTTAAACATCAAGTTAACGCCTTGATAATTATTGGAATTCTAGGCATGAATTCGACCATTTTCTTTCCATTTTTAATCATCCAGTATCGCATGACCAATTTTCGGGGATCGCCACATTGGAGTATTGCCTATTTGGGGAATTCGCTATGTTTCACCCGATTTTAACTCCCGATGGGGGCTTCATGTGCAATAAAAGTGTAGCGTGGTATGCATGCATGAAAGTATTAGGTGTGAATAGATGAAGGAATTTTTTGGCAATGAAAAGGATGGAGTAAAGTTTGGTGGAATGAGAAACTGGCAAACGTTAGACAGTTTGCTGAGATGTAAAGGCGTAGTGCAGGACTACGGGAGAAGATGTATGGCGGGGGAGTTGAAGAGGATGTGATCAACTAGCGCATCGCATGGTATGGCATGCGGGTTACTGTGTAGCATGATAAGATGTGGTATTTCATGGCATGGCAAAAGATGGCATCACTTGGTTTGGCCTGACCCAGATTGGCATTAGTAAAGAGAGCATAGCATGGAAATATAAATAATATGTATTACCCAAGTACAGGAGTTTGGGATTTAGAGCAGTCCTTGGGTCGGGATGACGCATTATCGCCTTCATTTGTGAGCAACGGTAGTGGTTTTGATAGGAAGAGTCTGCGAAACAAGAAATTTGAATTCGCCTTGCACCCGGGTTTCCAAAAGATGTGGTTCGCGACGATCAAATTAACGGGAATGTAAGATGTTGTTCGGGGAAAATCCAACCGAATTTGACATTATATAGCAAGAACAATTTTTACCGGTAGCCAGGTATATTGTAGATGATTGAGATCCAAGATCTTAGAGACGGAAAATAGGGAAAAATTAACATTGGATCTAAACGACCTAAATTACAAGACAGTTTATCATGATATTACGGTTAATCCACACAATCATATTGATTTTGACACTCACCACAAACATGCATGCACGCATAGGCAAAGCGTTGAACGGATCAAACTGAGTAGCGAATCAATCAACCAATCTATCAGTCGTTTATGATTTAGCGCTAGTTTATCGTATACGTTTACATAGACAAACTATGACAACGAAGGACAATCGAGTAATAGTAAACTGGGGAAGGCAGACACTGGTTAACAACCGCGCAAACCGAAATTCCAGCACAAGCGCAAAAGCACTATAACCAGAGCATTTTACACTGGCAAAGCGTGATATGAAAGGGTGTAGTAAAGTATGGTATGGCGAGGCAAGGCAAGGCATGGCATGGCATGGCATTGAACAGCATGACATGACACGGCAAAGCAGAGCAGAGCATGATATAGCATAACTTTGCATTATCCTGGGCAACACGGCATAACATAACTTTGTCTACAACACACCTTTGGCGATACCGCAGACCATTTTCACTTACCATTGTAAGTCTGCCCCTGGCAGAGACGACAGGTAAGCTAACATCTGTGCCCGTAAACTTGAACGATAAAAGGGCTCAGCCCCAGGGTAAGATGAAGAAAAGGGTATAAAATGATGGAACAGTCCAAATCGAGTTGGGCCAGAAGAAGCCAGGTCAGGCCAATTCAACTCATAGACAGAGAGTGTTCTGCATCACGCTGAACGGTATTTATTGAATTCATTAATGCGGAGTTTTCATGCTTCAAGCGAATTATATCGTCTTGCAGATCTCGAATGATGGATTGTTGATCGCGAGATTCGCCAAATGCCAAATCCAAGGCAGATTGCTCATTTTTGGCCATTAATTCCATTTCAACTTTGAGTCGGGAAATTTGTCGTTCAAGATCTTCAATTCGCTCGGTATGCATCATTCGTTCACGTCCTATAGTTTGCTCTTTCTCGTGAAGCTCTCTCCGCATGATTTCCACAAGATCCCCATTTCCGGTTCCCGGTGTTTCACCTTTTTCTAAACCCATCTTTAATTTCCGTCTAAGTTTCTCCTCTACTACTGCTTCCATCTTCATTAGTTCACGGATTTCTCCTTCTTGTTCCTCACAAATTTTACGAGCCGCATCAAGTTTCCCGCGCAAATCTTCACTGATTAAAATATGCTCGTTATACTGTTTGGTAACTTCACCGTTAAGCATTCGTAACCGGGAATTTTCCTGGGTAAAAGTATTCAAGGATTCCGTTAAACTTGCAATGTTTTTGGCTTCTTCCTGTGATCGCAATTCACTACGTCGATGCAATTCAGCAATCTCTGATCGCATTGCATCAAGAGTTCGTTGATCTTTTGCAAGTTCTCCTTCCAAATTTTTTATAACATCCTGTAAAGATTCGATAATCGTACCATTTTCCCGAATTTCATTATCTTTTTCAATTACTTTATTTCTCAAATCCTCGATTTCCGTGTTCAATTGACTTTTAAGTTCACTTTCATGTTCACTCTTCTCTCTTTGCCATTGTTCCATAGTATCCAAGTAGCCCCTTTCTCTCTCCTTACTTTCGCGTGCTTCAATTTCCAATTGATCAATTTGACTCCGCAAATCATTAATATCGTTAACATCTTTTTCATTTTGATCCCGCTCAATTGCATATTCATTGGAAATTTTACCCTCCCATACATCATCTATACACTTGACGATGGCCATAATACTGTTTACTACATTCTTTTTCATTTCCTCGGTAAACAATTCTTCAAAGGGTTCCACTTCCAGGGGAGAATCTTTTTCTTTATGCATCCTACCCCACTGTTCAATTTTTTCGCGCAAATGGCCAATTTCTTTAACGCTTCCAGCCACATGCTTAGCTAAATCACATTCATTTGGTTGCTTTCTTACGACGCCAGATTCTGGTACATGAGGGCGATGTTTGGATGAAAAATTTGATGTTGCATGTCGAATGGTTGTCGAAGTGTTCACGTTTTTGGAATTGTCCTTTGTTTTAACGGTTATTCCTGAGCGAGGTTTGGCCGAAGTGGTGATTTTGTTGATGGGGGTTGAAGTGACAGGAGTCGCGGTAGATGCGGTAGGAAGTTTGGGAGTTGAAGTTCCATTTCTCATTTTAACGCTGGGGGCGCCACGCGAATTAGTGGTAGGAGTGGCTGTACTAGTGGCAGATCGAGCAGGACTTGGACGTTTGACACGACCGGTAGGTGTAGTGGTGGCACATGTATTGCTCCGTTCATTAGAATTTTGATGGGAAGCACGAGCAGTAGCTCGTGCAGCTAAGCGAGCACCGACAGATCCGAAAGGTACAGTTGAAGGACGTCTATTACCGTTAAGTTTAGCGAGATTTTTAGCGTCATTTTGGGCTATGGACGTATTGGGTTTTGGGATTTTAGCATTTTCCAAAGAAGGTTCGTAATCGGCTTGTGAAGTAGGCTTGTAGCGTTCGTGGGTAATATCGACGCGTTTTTCCGGGCAGGAATTAAATTGATCCTCGCATGAGGAGCCTTGAATTTTTTTGTATGAGTGTTCATGTTCACCATTAACTTGTGTATTGTTACACGTTGTAATCGTATGACTTGAGATTTCCGTATGTTCGAGCATTTGTGAAGCCATTGAATCGCTTCTACCGTCACATTCTGAATCCAATAGACTGTCTTCCATGGTGCATTGAAAAAATTTATGTGATGGGTCGTTAGTAGTTTTTAATTAAGTTACCGTTAATTTAGTATTTTTTTTTCAGATTAACCGAGTAAGTAGATTTGACTAAATATTATTAGTTTCTCTTCCAATAGAATATCACATTAGCATGAAAAAGAGAGAGGAGTATAAGATGGATAGGTGTTATATTACGGTATTTTGAAATTTAGAAGAGGTAGACCAAGAGATTCTTTTTCCCAAGTACAGTTTGACGTAGTAAAGAGAAAAAAAGTGGAAATGCCCCGGCTAAACTCTGTTAAACCACTCGTCTAGAATGTGATATTTGAACAGACCAAACTATTTATAGTACGATAAATGAAATAATAGTACAGAGAACTCGCCAGTTCGAGAAATAAACGCTAACCTACTCCCATCGTTTCCACTTGCTCGTGTCGTACCTTTTTCGCTCCGAATTTCCCTTCCAGGTCATCGGATAAACCATTCCCCGCATCCGGCGTAGAGTTTTTGTGAAGCAGGTGTTTACGGGAGAAAATAATGGTACGAGGGAGTTTAGAAGATTGGGGAAGGGAGGGGAAGGGGAGGATGGGTATTGAATTCCGCTGTGTTTGGAATTAATGTTATCCTTACGATTTTGGGGGGAAGTGGGTCATTTTGGGTTTGGTATATTTCAGTATACCCGCATATGCGCACTACGAGTAATTGAATGTTTATTCATGGGAAAATCCTTTTTTCCCACCCCCATCAACCATTCTTTGTCCCTAAAACCCAAATTCGCTTCCCGCTCTTAATCCACCGTCACGTGCCCAACACTCTGCCCGCCCACGTGCCCGCCACATCCGTGGCTGGTGCTGTGGCGCATTGCGCCCCGAGGTGCTGCTCCCACTCACTGCGTCATGTGACAAGCTATACATCTGGGCTTTTGCCGTTTTGGGATGTTTGCGCGGCTATACATTTGAGCGCATAAACATGATTGAGTTCGTGATGGGGTTCGTGTTCGTGTTGCCCATATTTATGCTGATGTTTTGCGCTCCAGCGTCCTTTGCATTTCTGTCTCTTCTCATACCAATGTTCATGCCCATTCTTTTGCCCACGTCCACGTCCACGTCCACGTCCACGTCCACGCCCACGCCCACGCCCACCTCCTCTCCTTCATTATCCTCCCCATACCAATCATCCTTTACTTCCTCCCCTTAAAACTTCATCTGCCACGTAATAACGGCTTTATTTCCCTTCCCATCTAATTATTGTTAATTTAGTTACTATCTATATCTCACTCTACATCCTCCTTTCCTACTCCGCACTTACACCCTTCATACCTTACCTCCCCCAATCTAACCAATTTATTCAATCATACAAACTCCTTTGTCCTCCTCTTCCTTATGCTCTCTTACCTACACTCCTCCCCAATTCCTTTCTATTTCTATAGGTTAAACTTGACTTATAACTTTCATTCATTTGCATAACTAAATATAATCAATCTCTTTGCCAAACTTACCTTCAAATCACACTAAAATTTTCACAACATTTCATTCCCCTGACCCTTCCGTCCATCCTTTCACACCCACCCCATTCCTATAATTCATTCTAATCTAGTTACGTTCTCTTTGCCTTACCAGAACATTATACAAAAAATAAAAAGTGTAACTCACGTTAAAACTAAGCTAAAAGTGTACATTATACTTTCAAGTAAACCTTACCATCACTCATTCCACCTCGCAAATTAGGGCAACACCTGTGTCAAGTTATCGTATGGTTTTGTCTAACCCATCCATACCTCCATCCCTCCAACCAACCAACCAACCTTCTCCCCCTCTTTCTCTTCTAAAGTACACGTATACACTTTTTTAAAGTCTTACCATTAACCTACTTCTCTTCCAAAGCCAACCCGCGCTACCTCATTCGTCCCTATACATTTACCCACGCTATCTCAAACTTTCGCCTTCCTTTATCGCCATTATCCACTTTGGTTTCCTCCCTTCCCGATATTACTTCGCATTAATTTTCCGTCAAGTTACTCAATCGTACAAACTCATCTGATTCACACCCTCCAAATTACTTCATGCTTCCCAGTTTATCCAAACTCCCAAGTCTCATTTCGCTACATTAACCTACACCATTCCCTTCCATCCGACCTACCCAAAATTAAATCTCATGCTACAACTTGTTAAATGTCCCTAAACAATTCCCCATCCCTAAATTATTGCATTGTTTTCACGTACACTTCTTAAACCTTATTGTACCAGTACACTAATTCATCTCTTTATTTACACTTAACATCCTTTAATTTCACTTTTCCACAAACTCTATCAATAACGTGTCACTCGACCCATTGCGTTAAATGTTTGCCGTAAGTTTCACTAGTTAAACATACGCAAAGTCAATACTCGCTAACCAAGGTGGAACTATCTAACAGTATTGTATTACTATCAACCAAACCCCAAGAAATACGGTTATGAGTGTATACTATAACATCACTTACGTATTCATTTGAAATTGGTTGGATGAACCTGCACACGTATGTGTATACCATTTAAATCCACTCATCCGGATTATAGGTCAATCATTGGTATCGCCAGGAAAATATGAGGCAGTGATCACATTTCACTGTTCCTACCATAAAATTCTATTGTTTGTACTTACCTTCCACATCCGATAACATTCATTCCACAGTCTTTACCCATTGCCATACTCATCCATATCCATATCCATATCCATATCCACATCCACATCCACATCCACATCCATATCCACATCCATACCCATACCCATACCCGCATCAACATTCACACTCACATCCGCACCTTCGCCCTCTTCCATGCTCACACCGTTTCCAATTAACCATTACTTACTCCACATTTACACGGAATTTTGATCTTGTGAATCACCCGTTTAACCCACGTTCTTGTATACTCATGCATGGAATCCTGTTGCGCTTAAATATGTATACGTCGACAGTCTATTCGAGGTCAAACGCAATACATGTGTGAGTGTTGGTTTGCCTAATTGTTCACTATAAATCCAACCTGATAAATCTGTCCACACGTTAAACCGGTTAAATTGCCCTTACTTTCCTGCAATAATTCACCATTACCCGCAAAGCTAATCATATCAACTTTTAACGTGAACACGTAAATTTTTAATGTGCAAGTTTAAAGCATTCACCTTCCATAGAAATGGTATAGCATACTAATATAGTAATTGGGTCATATTCGTCTACCATTAACCCGGGGAAATGACTGCTCGATTTTTGTATACTCCGAAGCATCTCTTGTATCAAACAAAACGTATTTATAATTTTGTACAAGGTGATGTTATCATCTATCGTTAGCGTAAGTTAATATGTGCAAGCATACGTGAATCGACTTTTAAAGTTTCATGATACATTCTGCCCTGGAATCTCATGTCCAATTTAGGGTTGCTAAACACTAGTACATAATATTAAATCATTGTACTTTTTTGAGTGATGGTGATGATGTACTTTGAGTTCACGTTAGTTAAGCCAGCCCAGGAATTATCAAACTTCCATGCTGGTCATATTACCCGATACTCTAACTTGACATGGTGGTCATGTTAACCCTTCAAACCGGCCTGGGGTTAGGTAGTATTCCCAGTACAAATATTATGATTCTACTTCCCCGTAACTCCACTATACTTTATCTCGAAAATTTTGAAACAAGATAGCCCTAACGAAAATCGCCCCGTAAACGTTGTGAGTGATCTGCCTCACTTGAAGCGTCAGAATGAAATGCATGCATAGATGATGACGATGTACACTTGGACAGACATACACAACCCTATCCAAGATCAAGTTGATCGTCACACTCATACCAACGAGGCATATAAAACAATGATACAGAAATTAATGTAGAAAACAACCCCATTCATCACCAAGATCCTATTTACAATTGCATTTATATTAACTGTTATATACTTGTAAATACTCCTACCTCTTCCCCTCCATCCACACCCACAATCGCTTCAGCACCACCATCAACCCGCACCGCCACACCCAGCACGTGTACGATTAGTCATCAACATTGGGGGTATCATTTAAGCAGCGTTTCTGATACAGTTTGGGGTTCAGAATTCCGTACTTGAAAGAGAGTGTGGGGTTATTATCTTTCTTGCATATTTTGTATACATTTTTGTGTTTCTTCATGTAATTTTCGTATATAACTACTTTTGTTTTCTCATTTCTTCCCGTTTTTTTTCCACCACCATTTTCCCCTCTTTGATAACTTTAACTCCTCCTTCCTCTCTCTTATTTTCCTCCCCTCTTCCTCACCTGTCCCTCGCTAAACTAACCCCCCCTCTCCCCATTACTACCCCTTACCTAATACCCAATTACTAATCAGTTGTTCATTTTTGTGCTGTACGCTCCATTCCTGGCTTTGTACAGGGGTTTAAAAAGAAACGTTTCAACACGTCTTCTGCTCGATTAACATCCTCTTACTTAAATTTTGTTTTCTTTCTTCCACTACTCGTTAATTTTTTTCTATACCTTCAAATACACTGTTCAAATACTTCCTTCCTTCACTTGTCTCTTCTCATTGTCGTTTTTAACTTTTTTCATTTTTTAACATCCTTTCATACTATTCACCCCTCTCCCTCTTCACTCTACTAACTATACCTCACCTTACCTCACCCCATCACACTACACCACACTACACCACACCACACCACACCACACCACACCACACCACACCACACCTCACCACACCTCACCTCACCTCACCTCTCTACACCCCACCTCACCCCACCCCGCCAAGTTCTAACGCCACTTTATCCCATTGATCCAGCCGAGATACTCATCGGCAAGGTTGAATTGGCGATCCGACGCTACCCCGAACCCCCTTTCCCTACTTCGGCTTTTCTATCTTCCCTTATATATTTGCCGTGGCCATTCATCCACCACCTCTCGCTTCTACCTCACTTTTCTTCCTCCAAACTTCTTTGCCCGTCCTTTTCACCTTCCTTTTATTCACACACTCTTTAATTCATTCCTACACCATCCATCCCCCTATTTATTCATAACCCGTGGTGATGAAGTTATACCATTTTATCTCGTCACTTTATCTTTAACTGCTTTAATGATTTTCCCTCGTTTTTAATATTCTCCCTTCCTCTACCTCCCTCTTTTCGAACTTTATTCGCTCTTATTTCTCCCTCACTCGCGTCTTCATCGTGTCCTCGTTATGTCCCCTTTGCTCAACTTTCCGTCGTTTAGTCCCTTTATCAGCTTTCTCATTCACCTGAAAGCCTGGTTACCCTCTCACTCTTTTTTCCCTGTATCATCCTACTCTAATCATTCTCTACGTTTACGCGCTCCCTATCGTCTACCCTTTCTATTACTCATTACTACAATATGGCTAACTCCATTCGCCACCGCTATCCGTTTGCTCGAATCTAATTCCCTAAATCCCTGCATGGCTCGTTCGGGATTTTCTGCCTCCTTATTCAAAGTAATCTTCACTCCAGATAATGAAACTTTAACCTTCAACTTCGTTGGTGTATCGGAAATCTTCGGAAATGTTACTGCTGAACTTAGGATTTTTGCTTATGGTTTTGAAGCTTTCAACAAACCTTTAGACCCGTGCGCCAGTCAAGGCTTAGAGGGGCTATGTCCCATGAACACCGGTCCCATCAACATCCTTTCCAACACTATACTGCCAAAATCCGTTGTTAATCAAGTTCCTGGGATAGCTTACACTGTTCCCGATTTAGATGGTAAAGTCCAAATTTATATTAACGATACTCAAACTCGACGACCCTTGGCCTGTGTTGAAGCTGAGCTTTCCAATGGGAAAACGGTCTACCAAAAGGCCGTAGGCTGGGCTACTGCTGTCATTGCCGGATTGGGATTACTGGCCTCCGCCATAACATCTGGTCTGGGTCACTCCAATACTGCTGCTCATGTAGCTGCTAACGCTCTGGCTTTGTTTGGATATTTTCAGGCCCAGGCTTTCATTGGCATGTCGGCCGTTCATTTACCTCCCATAGTTTCTTCTTGGACTCAAAATTTTCAGTGGAGCATGGGCCTAGTTAGGGTAGCGCCTCTGCATAAACTTTGCACTTGGTATCAGCGTGCAACCGGGGGTTCGTCTTCAACTTTATTATCATCGCTCTCCACCACCTCATTCCACATTCAAAAACGTGATCTCTTTCGTAGAGCTGCAACAATTATCAAGACCAATCCCCCTACCTCTTCCAAAGCTGTTACACTACGTGGTATACTACGTGTCGGTTTCAAAGCACACATTGAAAGTACTAATATATTCTTAACGGGTTACTCATTCTTCATTCTGTTTGTCATGTTCATCATATTAATGGTGAGCATGTTTAAATTAGTGTGCGAAGTACTCTTTCGTGCGGGTCATATGAAGGGAAATAAGTTCTACGAATTTAGACACGGCTGGACTACCGTGTTAAAAGGAATTTTATTTAGAATCGTTTTAATTGGTCTTCCCCAGATGATTGTATTGTGCCTTTGGGAGCTAACTAGACGCGATTCGTCTGCCGAAGTTATCCTCGCTGTATTTACAATAGCAATCATGATTATGATACTGGGATGGGCCGCGTTAAAGGTTTGGCGGATTGCACAAAGGTCTATCACCATGCATAAGAATCCTGCCTACATTCTCTATTCTGACCCTTTCTCTTTGAACAAATGGGGCTTCCTATACGTTCAGTTTAAAGCGTCAGCCTATTATTTTATCATTCCATGTCTCTTATACATTTTAATTAAAGGGCCATTCATCGCATTAGCCCAAAAAAATGGGACTACTCAGGCCATAGCTTTATTGATTATCGAAGCCTGTTTCCTCTTGGCTGTTTGTTTGATCAGGCCCTATATGGATCGTAGAACGAATGCGCTAAATATTTCAATCGCTTCGATTAATTTTATCAGTGCAGTATTCCTTTTAATGTTTTCACGCGTATTTCGACAACCGGTGAGTTTTTTCCTTCCATTATTCCTATTTTATCTTTTCCCGTGTTTGCATAATATTCCAAAGGTTTAATTTTAACGTTTGTATAGGGTCTTGTAACCGGCATCATGGGGGTTGTATTCTTCGTTTATAACGCGGCATTCGCTCTGGTTCTTCTAGTAATGGTATTGCTTGCATCAACTTATGCACTTACTTCCTCCGATCCTGATACCCGTTATCAGCCAATGCGAGACGACCGCGGCTCATTTATCAAATCACAGTCTCAATTTGGCAACACGGAATTAGACGCTCTCGGCGCTACCGCACGAGGTGATAAACTACAGAGCGGAGGTGTTTATTCCCCATCTCCCGTATGGTCTACACCATCTTGATTGATTCCACTTAAACATAAAGGGCAACGGCTTTGTTCATCGTGTCTCGGGGAAGATAATCACGATGCGACGCTCTATCATTTTTACTTGTCTCAGCGGTGTTTCAACTTTATATGTTATAGACTTTATGCTTCAAACTTCGCTTCAGTGTTCAATCAAACCATGATTTGTTTGATTGTCTGAGTCGCACCGCGGATACTTTTTCATTAGGGTGAATGGCGGAATTTTGTCACCTTATTGCGCGCGTACCATGCGTGAATATACCCTTCTACTTTGGATGATGGTTAATCTGTCGACCTAAGTTTACTCGTGCCCAAAATTTTGGGTTTGCATTTTGCACCTTAAGTTCACCTTGTCAATCCCCTTTATCTGCATATCATCTCATGAAATCGTTTGATATCCTCATCTTTTATCTAAATTTTCGACATTTATCAAATTTTCAGTTACGTCTTCGCGCGTTTATCTTCAGTTCGGTCCAATGTATCGAATTTTTATGGCTAATTTCATACAATCTCACCAATGTCTCGCTACATACCATACTACGTGCTCCTTTATACCTACTGAACTTATTTCTTTGCACACTTACAGTATCATGTGTGAGTATGGCAATTATGTTTCGTTATTTACTTATTCAGTTCAACTTATGCATGCATAGGTAGGTTCTTGTTAACATCTATTACCGTGTAAATAACCAAATTTCCCCTCTACTGAAATATATCATGAATATTCCCTCACACACACACCATCTTATGTTGATATGATGGAGAAGTTGAAATTTCAAACGCTATTCATAACTCTATTTTCAGCGTATACTCCTTATGCGTGTATGCGCGTTTTATCAGGAGAAAGTATTAATGTTCTGAGGGAATTTATGAGTTCAATTCACTTGGTAAGCGATCCTTTTTTCCTTTTGCGCAACGTAAAAGAGGGAAGTTCGATTATGGTTAAAAGATCAAAATCACCCAACCTTGCTTGGTACATTTAAAGTTTTGGGAGGAATCATCTTCACAGTTTTAGCCAGTACGATGAGATTCACGTTGTTATTGGGCAGCATGTCAATTACATGATAACTTCATTGTATACATCCTGATATAATAGTGTAGTTTGAGATGTTCATGGAGCATCATCATGATCGTCAGCGTCTGTTACAATTTTCGCATACAGATAAAATTATAACAAAGTGATCTATCACTTACTCGCTTTAACTCCTTGTACGGTAAGCAAACACAATTTTGTAGGTGAACCTCATCACCCACATTACACTCCTTTCCCAGAATACATATACTCTGAATTTTGACGCCATTTTTCACGATAAGGGTTTTCATACTGCTTACAGGAACAGCAGTACCTTCAACTCTAGACCAGCAACCAATTCGACTGTTCCATCCCACGATTGCATGTAAAACGCATGCATCATGATCAATTCTTCCATCTTCCAGTACAATGGAATCTTTAACCCGAACACCTCGACCTATAATAGCTCTAGCCCCGATTGATACATTTGGGCCTAGTTTAGCCGTTGCGTCAACTTTGGCATTCTCATGAATGTAAACGGGAGGAATAATATTGGGGGACGCAGTAGCTAATTCATCGGATTCATTTTGCATGGCCTGCTGCAAATACAAAGCATTTGCGGGTATAGCAGAGCCAGCAGTTTTAATTTGTCGCCAGAAATCCTTGGTTTCAACGACGAAAAAGTTTCCGGTTTCCACCAAGACGGACAATACGTCTTGCTCTAGTCGAATTACCTGAGATTTAACGGAAAATTCATCCAGGTTAGAATTACTTGCTGTAAGTGTAGTCGTTACATTAGTATCCCTTACAGCTGATGCGGCTGGTAAACTGGTTGGATCGGTTCTATGATGTTGAATGGCATCACGAATCGCAGGAAATATAGATTTGGCCGAGAAAAGGTAAACTCCACAATTTATCAAGTTGGAAATATGACATTCGGGCTTTTCAACGTAGTGCAAAACTTGTTTAGTATCAGGATCTGACACTATACATCCAAACATATTAGCATATTCGTTGGAGACTCGAGTGCCCAGGATTACGGCGCCCGCATGTTTTTCTTCAAACAGTTTTAACATATCGCTCAAGGGAAATGAACAGCATACATCGCAGTTCAGTACGAAAAATCCGTCGGGATTCCCTTGCAGTATAGCATCGCGAAAGTGATAAATACCTCCAGCTGTACCCAAAGCTTCATACTCACGTAGATACTTTAGGCTTAACGCTGGAAAAGTTTTGGCCGCTCTGCGTAAAAAATCGCGAAATATGCTTTCATCATAATAACCCACAAGGAAAACTTCACGTATCCCAGATACTTTGGAGATAGCTCGAAGACAATGCTCAATGATTGGATGACCTGCGACTTCAAATAACGGCTAGATTTTTCTCCGTTAAATTCTCATCGTTAACCAACCGTACGCATGTATATGTTATACATCTTAGTGTCTTTCTTGCAAATTTACCTTGGGGAGATCTAATGATAGAGGACGAAAGCGCGTACCACGGGATGGACCTCCAACCTAAAAAATGTTCTCCCAGATACATACTGTTAATGAAAACTGGCAATTTGCCGTCAATCGGCTTGATTTAACATGATTTATACGTACCAGAATCACCGCTTTGTACAATTTATTTGTCGGACTCATTATGGCTCCTTTTACCCATACACCTATGCTCACCTATACCAATGTTTTGGAAAGATTTCCTGTGTGTATATAATTGGGACACTTGACTTGCTACGATAAATGTGTAAAATGTATTTGTATATTGATAAATTGTTAACCTTCATGACAATGTATTTTTCGTTCCCTCCAATCTTTTTATTACCAACCCTCACCTTCCCAAGAACACTCCGTTACTTCTCGAATGCCGTTACTTTTTGTTTTATACAAAAGTATTAGTTACTTTCTTTTTCCCCGTACATTAACCTTACACTTAACATGATGATAAAAGCTTTAATTAATTCTTTACATACCCATCCCACTTCGCCTTTCTTTCGTCTAACAAATTAATTTTTTCCCAAAAATTTCCCACTTGCCGGCTGCTCTTTTTTCCGCTATTGCACGTGACACTTGTCCTACTCTGTCACGTGTGCGCGTCCGGGGCGCCGGTGGAAGCCGAGTGTATAGGTGGACGCGCAAAGTTAAAGATACAGACTTTTTCTAATCTTTGCTATGTTATTTAGCCTATATAGTGTAGTACAGTCTCCCTCTTCCCACATAATTATCTATCAGCTTATCATGGCGTAACACGATCGTAAGTAACCCGGCCGGTTTATACTACTTAATCAAACATTTCATACTTATTCTGCAAGTTCACGTTTCATGCAAAATAATCGTCATAATCCTCCTCAGTCTCTTGATCAATGTTCAGTTCTCGAAGCTGTATGCGCGGTGGTAAAGGCTTTAAAAGGTTCACTCGATCTAGCGGACAGGTTGGATTCAGAATTAACCACGGTCGAATACACTCTAAATCGAATACGTGATCCTTATGACAAGGTAATCGAACTACCAGAGGATATTCGTCTATATGCTAATATAGTTAGTAGATATCATGCTTGCTCAGTACGCTTGTCTTGCATATATGTATAAACCATCAAATAATATTTCATCATGAATAAATTAGTAGATTCATTTACCATCGAGAAATGCGTTCGCGCAAATAGGGCATTGCATACTAGACTTTAAATCCCTTTTATCAACTCGTTCCAACTCGTCAAAATAAGTTTCCGGCACCCCCGATATAACTCGGGGGGGTGCTTCAGCAATCGAGAGTAGCTCGTTAACCATGTTAACTTGTACTCGACTCGCCACTCCCTCCTCTGTTAACGCTGTTCGCCAATTCCAATCTCCCGTTCCAGTTCCCGTTCCCATTCCCATTCCAGTTGCTACCGACATCAAGCCTGCCCTCTCAGGATGGTGTGTTCGTGTAGCGACCGCTATCAATGCATCTGCTAACAACCGATATAATGCTTCAATATCCTGAGGTAACGGTACTGCATGAGGATTATCATGTCGTTCGTGTAACCCGGAAACGTCTAGTTGTCGTATATTCGCGTAAAATGTCGACAAATCTGGCCGCCATGGCCTTTCATGTTCCCTAATATTCGTCTCATTTTCCCCCGGTTTCTTCGATAACGAATATCGTGGAATATTATGCTCCTCTAAACGCTTTCACATTCCCTATACATATTAGCCGTACAATCTTCATCTTCATATTCCTTTCCTAATCCCCTTGGAAAAACTAACCTTCGTAACTACTCATAATGTCAATTCATCCAGTACTCAACTTCTTTTTACCATATACACCCACATGAACAATCGACTACTTATCATCTTCACATGCAATCTCCAAGCAAAATTCCCCGTTAGCACCGCCGCTCACGTGCCAGGAACATAGTTTTCCCGCCCGGGTTGTGGTGCTTTCAAAATTCGACACGTTTTGGAAGTTTGGGGGATAGGTTTTTGACTTTTTACCCAAAATTTTATCTGATTCATACGGAAATTTATTCTTTGCACCGTTATTTGTTATTAGGGCAATATTTACCAATATTGTTCAATGAAACTTGGAATTGGATTCACAGTATTGCGCAGTATTAGGCAAGTTATGGGACAAGTATCCGAGCGTGGGAATGTTAAACATACGGCGTACGAGGAGTTAACAAAGCAACAGTTAATCGAAAAATTAGTGGAAACTGAAAAACGAATTAATCATTCTTGTACTTGCACACACTTACCTTCGTTATCAAAGCCTCAGGTACTGTCTAGTACAGTTATCCCACGTTCAATTGATGCTCGCAAGTATGCAACACGTTATGTGGCGTTAAAATTAGCCTATATCGGTAGTGCTTTCAACGGATATGAGCATAGCGATGGTACGTTAACCCGCCTTCCGTCCGTTGAAGAAGAAATTTGGAAAGCTTTGGCGTTAACTCGTCTAATCTTTCCGCGTACAAATGAACTGGCGTCTTCATTGGATTATGTTGACCTTGACGCTTTAAGTATTTCCCCCCTTCAACGCTGTGCTAAACTGTATTGGACCGGGTGTAATTACTCCAAATGTGGTCGAACTGACAAGGGTGTCAGTTCCTTTGGTCAAGTTATCGCGTTAAACTTGCGCAGCAATAGGCCCATTGATTCGTCACAAGAATCTACTTTCGATCCCGTTAACGATGAAATTTGCTACCCCCAAGTACTCAATCGTGTCCTACCACCGGAAATTCGCATTTTAGCCTGGTGTCCTTACTTACCCGATTCATTTTCCGCGCGATTCTCATGCCGGGAACGCCGTTACAAGTACTTTTTTACACAGCCTGCTCTACTACCCGATATTTCTTCACCCCATCAGTCTCCATTGCCTAACGAAGCATGGCTTAACATTGAACTTATGCGCACGGCTGCTCAAGATTTCATTGGCGTTCACGATTTTCGAAATTTTTGTAAAATTGATCCCGCTCGGCAACTTACCAATTTTACCCGACAAATTTTTCACATTGATATTAATCCTGTTTGTCAACTTGATCTCCCCACCTTTTTACACACATCTAATATACCTGCACAGCCGTGTGTTTACGCTATATCTATACACGGTTCAGCTTTCCTTTACCATCAAGTTAGACATATGGTTGCTATACTTTTTTTAATCGGACAAGGCCTTGAATCACCACAATTAGTTTCGGATTTACTGGATATTAAACGAGTTCCACGTCGACCCAATTATGAAATGGCAGCTGATACCCCTCTAGTTTTATGGGATTGTATCTTTCCTGGTTTCCCCAACGAGGCTCAGACTGACTCACCGTACAGTCCGCCGTGGCATGACGTTTCACATACGAATACTGATACGTTACAATGGGTCTACACTAACGATATATCTGATCAAATTATCCGTGAAAATGTTCAACAGCATCATATTACTACCAAACGGAACAATAGTTCGTGTAGTAGTGAATTAATTGTACCGACCTGCGGGCGCAGTCATTCATTAACTTCATGGGCAGGTTTACTGCAAAATTTATGGTCCAATTGGCGCAAATCTAAACTTGAAGAAATTCTCAACGGTATGTTATTGGATATAGTGGCAAATAAGTTCAGTAACCATATATACAACGAATCAAACATGAAAAACGTAAATTCGCAAAAGGCTAAAACAGATTATTCGCCCCATGCCATAGGGGCGATGAAGGCATCGGTTGTAAATTCAAGCAACACAATGCCTCAAAGTTTGCCGTTACCACACAGTGAGTGGAATAATTTAGGGACAAGGTGTACGACAGGAAAAATTCGGATATTTAACGGAGGCGAAAAACCCTGGTCAAAGAAGGGTTTGAGTAAATATGTACCGATATTACAGCGTGATTTACTGGATGATGTAGAAGTTGTCAATGCGCGTTGGGCTAAGAAATACGAAGGGAAAAAAATGAATAAGATGCGAAACAAACCCTGATCATTTACCGGATATTTGAGTATACGGTGAAGTGGGCTTGTAGCACGATTTTGAAGTGTAGAAGGATTTTCACGACACAGTAAGGGATAATTGGGAGGAGGAATTATGACAGGTCTGGTATAGGCATTTACGAGTACCCAACCAAACTTGTCGTAGAATGTGTAAACGAGATTCACTTTTCTGGAGATTAAAGTAATAAGGAGGAAGGGAAAGTAAATTATAGGTTTGTACGCAAACGTATGGTGAAGACTGATTAGTATAATTCACGATATGACGGGAGGAGTATATACGCACCGGGAAGACAACAACGACGTTTTTTTCGTCACGCACGACGACGCACATATAGAAACGGATTTGAAAGTGTTTGAAGGCTTCGTAAATGTAAATATCTTGAATTGACGTAGCAGGAATAAAGCGATTGGAGGAACGAAAGAGATATTTTGACGATGAAGAAACTTGAACACCGATACCCTGGATAACGAGGATTGATTCTTGTGTATAACCGCGCAATAATGCAAGCCAAATACAAGCGCAGCAAAGTATAAAGAGATGGATGGAGTTAATAGACCGAGTAAGTGTGGTAAATGAATTAATGAAGTATGAAGGTGCAACGATCCCGTAGAGGGGAGGATTAGGTGATATAATGGGACACTGAGAAAGGGTGTGTGAGGTAAATGGAGAGTTTGTGAAATGGAAATATTTGAAGAGTAGTAGAGTTAAAGAAAGTAACACGAGAAGAAGTCTAGTAGTGAACAAGCCGGTAAGTACGGCTGTATTAAGCCAGCGAGAGGAAAAGTAAGGAAAGGTTGAAAGGATAAAGTGAACGGTGGATTCGTTTGGTTTGTGTACGATTAACCTTGGAGAAGGGGAATAAAGTATATTGAATCTCTGGAATTGTGAAGTAACGCGATTAGAAGAAGGGGGATTTTTGAATGAAGAAGTATCTGCGGTTACTTTATTACCGCGATAGTTGTTACTGCTGAAATATTCCGCCATTAGGAACAAACCGAAGCACTAGTCGGTTAACATACGCGCATAAATATTAACTAACTTTGAAGCATGGATTTATTTAATCGTGATAAATCGTGTAAAACATGTCGACAGTCAACCGTACTCAACACTTTGTTAACACCTGGACATCACCATCGACATCAAAATCATCATCAACATCATCAAAATCATCATCACAGCCGGTCGGCACTTCGTGAAAAATTTCCTTTTTGGGAATCGGAATCACGGAAAAATGAATATGCGAAGCGTGGCACGCTCGTGGCGCAGTCCCGCCCTAGCACGTGTTCTGAGTGTGGCGGTGGCGGTGCCAGTGGCGTAAAAAGTTTGCGATGCGAAGTTTTGACGCGAGAATGGTTATCGTTGCTGAATAGTTCGTTACCGGATACTTTAACGTTTACATTTGCGTCTGCGTTTAATCGAAAAAGTGAATCCTCGTGTCATGTTAAGAAGGGTGGGGGTATGGATGATTTACTGACGCGTCACCGCAAGGAATTGCGGCAATTGAAGTATGAAGTTAAGAAAAAAACTAGCCTGGCTAATAAATCGGGGAGTAAAAAGACGAATTCTTCAAAAAATTCCAACAATAATATATCTAACACGTCCCATAAAGATATGATAAATGAAGAATGTCAAGCTATGGAACGTGAACTTCGGGATCGACATGCTCGGGAGATTAGGGAGTTTGAATCGGCTCATCCAAATCTACCATTATCACCGTCATCTCATGAATCTAATGTACAGCCCGTTAGTATAATGAATTGTGAACAAACAGATAAATCTACAATAGCACCTTTAACACCATCTTCATCGTCAACCACATCGGATACTAGTTCTGTACATAATGATACGTATCCTTTAAATGACAAACGGCGGGACCGTAACCAAACGTTGACCGCTAATTTAGCTCGTCTTATGCTAACCAATATACCAGTTGATAATACTTCATCATCCGTTAATCCATCAGCCCAAGTGTCAACGTCGTCGTCGGGTAAACGAAAGGTTAATCGACATCGTGCACGTTTAGCACGTCGGGCTGCTGAACGAGACGCCGCTATAGAAGAAGCTGCCCGTGAAGCTGCCAATTTACCCGATTTACGTCAACAAGAAGTATCAGTTATGCAAACTGAGTTTACTCGACGAGGTCTACGTGAAATTGAAGTAGGAGCTGATGGAAATTGCCTTTATTCATCCATTGCAACATGTCTTCAATCAATGAACATTCCCATTGAATTACCATCCTCATCTACCACTTTGACCTCGGGTAAAACATCCTGTGCATCCACATCTTTTTCTTCTCTATTACCTTACCAAAAATTACGATACATTGCCGCGGATTACATATCAAATCATCCCGATGATTTTGCTCCTTTTCTAGAGGAACCTTTGGATACGTATGTACGCAAAATTCGTTCAACTGCTGAATGGGGTGGACATCTTGAGCTACAAGCCATTACTCGGTCATTCTTAATTAACATTAACATTATACACGGATCCGGTCGTGTAGATCATATACCTGCTGTGGATGAAGAATCTTCCAAATCTACTCATGCAAGTTTTCCCCAAGTTTGGTTAGCCTATTACAAACATGGATTCGGTCTCGGCGAGCATTATAATGCTTTAGTTGAACAAGTTGACTGAACAGCTTATCAATTCTACCCATGTCATACATTTTCTTTACCTACTGATTATTTTTGAGCTCATCAATTGTGATTTTATACACGTTAAACTTTATTGATTCGCTCCATTCATTTAGTTTATTTTAATCATGAATCTAGGCAGTTCGGCAGATGACCCTACGGTTGAGCATGCCGTTAAATTCATTTCACAAAACGTCCCTAACTTAGATCGTGGTAAGGTGAACAATGCTTGGGACGAGTTATGGCAACAAAATTATACACCCTGGGATCGTGGTGGGCCTCATCCTGCGTTAACGGATATATTTGTTAACAATACTAGCAACATTTCACCTGAAAAGTCTAACCTGAAATTTCCGCCTCCCGTTCAATCTAATGGTCAAAGACTTCGAGCCCTCGTACCCGGATGTGGACGTGGTTATGATGCAGTTTTTCTTTCATGTTTGGGTTATGATGCACTTGGCCTAGATGTTAGTTCATCGGCTGTTGAAGCGTGTAATGTCGAATTACAACGTATTATCGAAAGTGATTGGGATGGATACCCGACACCGTTAACCAAATATGGTCGTGGAGAGGTCAAATTTCTTGAAGGAGACTTCTTTTCTAGCGAATGGGAAAATTCTTTAGTATCGCAAAGGAAATTTTGGGATGTTATATTTGATTATAAGTTTTTGTGTGCATTGAATCCCCCTCTTCGCCCGGCTTGGTCCAAACGATATGCTCAACTCATTAATCCCGATTCAGGCCGCTTGATCTGCGCCGAATTTCCCACAGACAAACCCTTTTCAACGGGTGGTCCACCCTGGGCTTGCCCTTCATTACTCTATGACATGCTTCTTATGCATCCCGGTCGACAAATGGTTTACGATACACTATCTGCTACTGTCGCTGTGGATGATTCACAAACCTTAGATGAGCATACAGCGTCTCTCTCGCCTATAGTTAAGCTTGCCCGTTGGGACTTTTGTCTAGAGCAAAATGCTCCGACCGATTCAAACCATATTGTTAGCGTATGGCTACAACCTAGTGGTGCTTAAGTCAGATTTTTGTCGTGTACACAAGCTTAAGTACATTTGAAATATACGTCGTTTATTCAACACATTTTTCATGCCCTTCCATTAAGACGCGATCGGTTTAATTAACTGTAAATCATCCAAAAGAACGTTCTGAGACAACGCATAAACCAAACGGCGACATCTGTGGCCCCACGACGTTAATGTCTTCACATCGTCTTCGCTTTAAAAAGTCGTCCGGGAAAAGTTCAGTACGAGGCAACACATCTGAGCAGTATGCGACAGAATATGTAACAAGGGGGCGGGAAGAAGGACGGCAGCGAACACGAGAGAGAGAAGGTAATTCGTCCCTGTCGCAGGGACGACAACATCGTTCATCGCGGCGCATGGGCTCACGTTCGCGCTCCCGCTCCCCATCACAAAATTCCACGTCTCCGCGAAGGCCCCGACAAACGTATATTCTAATCTACGTGAACGATCGACTCGGTACAAAGACGCAGATTCCGTGTCTGCCGAGTGATACGATAGGTATGTGAATGTGCGCGCACATGCTATCAACACGCCACGTCTAACGGGCCTCTTTTACTGGGTAGGCCACTTTAAAAAACTCGTCTCTGCCCGTATCGGTCGGCAACCTCACGAAATTATGCTAAAACGTCAGGGTGAACGACCCTTTAAGGACACGCTAACCCTAGACGACTACGGGATCAGCAACGGTGTTCAACTTGACTTGTAAGTATGCTAAACATTTAGTGCTAAAGGGAAAATGGCTACTCATTTTTCCATACTTAGGGAACTTGATACGGGAGATTAAATCACAAATCACGCTGGTGATGTTTATACTATAATACACATATATAATTATGAATACGATCCTTTTGCTGTTGAATAACACACTCTGCAATCCAAATGATATTTCGAATTTCTTGCTCCTTTAACTTCATCCAAGCGTATACAATACAATGGGAAAATTGTCGTGTAAAGGCTAAACGGTACATGCTCATCTCTACTTCGTAAAACACATCTTCCAGTGATCGTTCCGTAGGTTGAAGTAAACTATCATAGGCTA
This sequence comes from Herpomyces periplanetae, assembly GCA_009733715.1. NCBI lineage: Eukaryota > Fungi > Ascomycota > Laboulbeniomycetes > Herpomycetales > Herpomycetaceae > Herpomyces > Herpomyces periplanetae. The sequence continues at coordinate 105,268 of WMKJ01000014.1, read as the reverse complement.
GAGCGGCATCAAAATTTCGGGAATCCGCTAACATACCCGCACGTTCAAATATACTACGGTACTCGGGTATATGATCAACGGCAGAACGAACACTTTGTACATCATCAGCCCTGGCTAACATTAACGTGCCCGCGGGATAAAGTCGGCCTAGGGCGGGATAAAGTTTACGACGATCCGCCTTGGATAAATCAGTATCGAAGCTGTTTAATGTTATGCTTATACTGCGTCGGTCGGCTTCGAAGGCTAAAATTTCTTGCATAACTTCCGATGTAGGAGTGTGGGACAATTCTGGATCCGTTGTTATAAATGTATTAAATGCTTCTAAATAATTTTTGTACAGCGTATTACGTATAATTTCAACGTGCAATTCATCCAGATCATTCTGCGTTAACGATCCCCTAAAAAATTCCGCAATGGGAGATTCAACCAGTACTGCATGGTATAGCTCGTGTAGATTAGTTGATATGGTTAATACGGGTAGAGCTTCAAACCATCCAAGAGGATGACACTTGTCCAGTAATTCTCGAGTATCTCGTTCGTGAAGTGTTCCCGTTATGAGTAACATAACATTATCAATCATGTAGGCGTACGTGATAAAATCCAGAAATTTTGCCAAACTTCCCGTAGCATTTCCGCGCAAATACTTAAATTCGCTAACCAACTTTTCCGTTGTTAAAACTGCCAGATCTCCCGTTGAAGCTTCATTGCTTAGTCCGGTTAATACGTCTCCGTACGCTCCGTGTAATTGAAGTTTAATATCTTCTAAATTTTCACTTTGCGTTAAATTTTCAAAATCTCGTCGTCTTAATAATTGATTCTTGTACCCGTGTACAATACCCTCCAGATATCTGATCATCGTATACGCGTAACCTTACCCGAGTACCCCATTTTCTCGTTAGTTCTGTATGATTATTTCATTACCGGTATATCAAGTACATGATACACGTATAATAACTGACCCGTATGATTTATTATACGACACAGCTTCCATCCCGTGAGTGTAACGAATTGATGATAATGTTAAAAATTCTTGCGTATTAAAAATTCTGAACTTTGAAAAACAGTTAAACGCTTGCCCGCGTCGTGGAAAAACATCTTCTATCACGTGATTTATAATGGGAGAGACGGGCCGCGGGCCGTGGATCGTGATACGGAAAAGGGTAAGAGAATAATGGCAGACGAACAAATTGTCAAATATCTAGAGCGGAATTAACACAATAAGTATTTACAGTATGGGAAGTAAAGGGAAAATATGTAAAGGATAATTTAAGAGCGTTAAAAACATGCTCAGTTATTGTACGTATTTAATAATTTGTGAGCCTTCCCAACTTTCACCAGGCTCCAAGGAAACCCATGAATGAACGTGTCCAGGTTCAACGCATAAAAAACTACGGTAACCCGTGGGTGCATCACCTTTAGGCATTAAATCAGCTATGGCTGCTGCACCTTCACGCCAAGGATTCCATAAGACTACATCGGGTAAATTATAGCGGTGTATATCGAAACGTTTACGTTCATTTACCCCATCTTGTTCATGATTAACGAAGTTAACACTGATGAGTCGCGGCGATGACGAAGTAACGTGTGAATCGTTAAGACTGTACACTCGATCAATAGGCCCAACAACGGATAGTTCATGTGTAGTCTGTTCGGCTTTATACGGATTTGAAATATTCGTAGTGAGAAGTTTATCCATATAGGTTACCGATCCCAATCCTGAAACTGACGTTGTATAAATATCCTTTAAATTCAAGTTAGATGAAATGTAAAAGTAAATAGCTTAGCTTGATACACAATGTACAAATATAAAGAAATAAATGTGGTGAAAATGCAAAAAAGCCTTGTTAACTTACGTTAATACAAAGATAATTATGAAAGAGTGCATTGAACTCAAAGACTTCATTACCCGTATTTTGAACGGTAAGTGAAGTACGAAGAGAAGAATGTGATAGTGTAATAGTGTACACTAAACCAAAGCGGAATGGCCAGGCTCGACGTACATCATCTTTTAACGCATCACTAAACAAGCCAAAATCCAGTTTTATAGAATCATGGGTGGCGTCCCCCACGTCAGTAACCGTAGTAGTATTATCATCATCACCGTCATGTTTGTTAAGATGAGAAATTTCTTCGCTAGGTTTGACATTAACTGATGATGTATTGCAACTTTGGAGAATATGTTCCGATGTGTTACTACCGAGAAATTCCCAACGGGCCGTACGCGCAAAGCCATGTTGAGGTAAAGCCTCTGTAGCATGTCCTTTCGGAGGTTTTCCAAAAACAGGAAAAACAATGGGAATACCACCTCGTATGGGAGCTGTTCCATCCAGTTTGGCAGCTTCACTGAACCATAAAGCTTCTAGGTCCTTAGTACGCCATGAAACAATTGTAGCTCCGAATAAGCTAACATCGATACTATCGCCGGATGGAAGCGTCGCATGAACGAGATTTCGCGCTGGTGAAAGGTCGACAACAGCCAAAGATTTGGTTGTTTTAGGTATAATGCTAACCGAAGCGGGTTTATGAGCTCGTTCAACCATATTGTCGAAATTGAATAGAACAAAGTTTAAGTTAATGATAGTTAAAGAGATGAAATTTAGGAGAGGGAGAAAAAAATAAAAATTCGTTCAAATTGCCGCAAAATCTCGTTTGGATATATGCGGAATATTATCGGCCCGACCTTGTGTGGCGACAATAGTCTGGCCTGCGCCACGGGCAACGGGGAGAAGTTTCGGGCCGCACGGGGACGGGGAATGTGAAAAATGTAAAGATGAGGAACGAATGAGTCTAGGAAATTGAATGATTATGCCTTTTGGCGACTAGCTGGTTGAGTATAAGGGATCCTGTTGGCGCGGTTTGCACGGGAAGGAATAAGGGCAGAGAGGAGGGCTAGTAGTAGGGGGTAGACGTCAGCTTGCGGGTGTGTGGAGGTGAGTATGCGCATGCATATGCGTAAACGTAAATGTATATATGTAGATGTAAGCGTAGGTGTAAGTGTATGTATATTCGTACACGTATGGCACGGCTAACATAGTGCTTGAATGGGAAAATGTGTCGACGTACGTGTATGTGTATATCTTTGGGTCTGACAATTAAAAATCATTGTATCATTTATCTGAAAACCCACGATAATCCCGTACGAATCCAGTAACTCGAGCTAAAAGATTTTTAGGTTGAAGAACTAGCCAACTGGAACCCGATTTATCCCCCGTATTATACTCGGTGGTAGTGGCCGACGATAAGGGCGTAGAGGTGGAAGAAGTAGATGCAGACGCACACACAGACGATGGAGCAGACGACGAAGTAACAACTGAAACGAGAGCAGGGGTAGTTGTGGCCGTGCTAGGACTGCAGGTCGGACTAATATCGGGCAGGGTAGATGCTGCGCCACAGAAATCGGTGTGGAGGTGATGCGCCACGCTGGAATCTGTGGCGGGAGGTGTGGCGGAGGCCGCTTCGCGATTGTGGCGCCACGAAAATTTGAAAGGCGATCCCAAATTGGAAATAATTCCAAATAGTCGTAATGGTATAGGACTGCTAGACGAACGACGTGGAACAGCATTTACACTTTCATTATATGTTGAATTAACTTGTGTAGTATTATCATACCATGGTTCATGTAATGATTTTGATCTTGTCCGTATTTCACCATGTGAATTACTAGTTAACTCTAAATTGCCATCGGATACTGATCGGTGAACCACGGCAAGGGGAAGTTTTTCCTTTTTTTTACGTCCACGTTTCCCTTTTGAATTCGTCGAATGTGGTCTAGATACACATGTTGTAATTAACTGCTCCGATGCTTCATCAATCATATTATTGTCACATTCATTACCGTATCGTATCGATAAATGTGGTAGAGTCCTTTCCTCTTCACATGCTAATCCAGATGGTAAAATTGTACTACACGATTCATCCGTTGAACGTGTAGAGTATGCAGACCTCTTCTCATTAATGTAAGACTTTTGACATGCTCGCTTGCTCATACCAAAGTTTAAATCACTATCATATCCATCACTTCCGATAATAGATTCAAATGCTCTTTTATTACCTCCTGCTCCCCCTCCCCCTTCACTAACTTTCTTGCGGGGAATTGTCCTTGACCGATAATTCGTGGATGGTTCATCCGCTGATCTCTCTGATACAACATTCAACGTTGGCGCTGCCACTAGTCCATTTGTACGCCGTTCTTCTAACGTTCCTGAACGACTCGCTTCTACAGAATTTCCCGTCAAGTCATCCTTAAATACGCCATCACTCCTGTTCACTTCAGGAAGTGGATTCCTGCGTGGTCTACCCCTCTTCCGCTTAACAGGCACAGCTGCATGTTCATCACATACTATATCTAAATTCAATGAAGGTGTTGTCGTTGTCGTTACTGTTTCTGTCGCAGTCCCTGCCGTTGATGGTGTAGGTACGGGTAATGGGGGCTTAAGCATCGCCCGAGATGGTATAGTTATCGTAGTACGAGATGCCGCTTGCTTTGGAACAAGTGCCAAAATCTCATCTTCTGATCCACTAGATATCTCAATATATTCAATGGCAACCTTTTGAACAGTATCCTTACTTATCGTTCCCTTTCGTCTTCGTTTGCGCACCGGCGCTACTTTCTTACCCTTATTTATACCTCCTGACGGCGATAATGTCATTGCTGACCCCGATGAACACCGCTTCCGTTTCCCCCGACCAGGTCGAGGCCTTGGAACAAAATTATTTGTGTCTTCCACCTTAACGTTAACATTGCGACTCCGTAAGGAATAGCTACTTGATTTATCATCAATATCTGTAGCAACTCCTTCAGATTTCGTTAAATTTGTCCCTGCATTCTCATTGGGATCTCTCACGGAAAATCCTAGTTTAACATCATCTCCCCCTAACGATGATATCCTGCATAAGTCTCCCTCATGCTTTACTCTACGTGACAAAACAATGTCACATCGATCATGATCCAAATTAGCCTGATTAACATCATCCATTTCCGATAAACCTATATCAATAGCCGATGCAAGATTCTTGTCAGGAGCTTCTAAATCACCAGATAATTTTGGGGACAAAGCCAAGTCCACGGGATTGATAAATTTACTACGATTAGGCTCTGATATAGGTGATCCCAATCGAAATAAATTACAATATTTATCGCGTGATAATGTATCATCATATAAACTATCCGTCATTAACATAACTCTTCCGGATTTTTCGCATGTTCGGTCTATAGCAGACTCGGATTCCGAAAGATCATGATTTAAAAGTTTTTCAGAATCAAATGTTCGAATATCCACGTTAACTTTAGCTTGAATTAACTCTTCCTCCAATGGTAATAACATGGACGCTTGGTTATTCGCAAGATAATCAAAAGCTGGTTCAAATAAGGTTAAATCCGACGATGAAGTAGCGTTAGTTAACTCAAAAATTGAGTCTACTGCTGCACAGTCCGTTGCGAATACGTTAACACGATCTGGTGGTGATGAGGGAACGTGAAAAGAGAGGTTACATGAGTCTGAAAATTCTAAATCGAGTAAAGAATTTTTATGGGAAAAATAATCCGGATTAGTAGGAGAAGAGTAAGGGGAATCGCGAAAGAAAGGCTCCAACGTGGGATCATCGGCGGCCGTTAATGATAAAACTTCAAGGGAGTTGCCATCCAGCATACTGGCTGCTGAAGAAAATGTTTCTGAAGGAAGGGTTGAACCCACTGATGAATTTTTTTTCTTATCAAACAATTTATTGCAGGTGGACTTTTCGATACTTTTACCGTGAGTCTGTTTACCGTAGACCCCAGTAGTTGTAGTACTCGTAATGGTTGTAGTAATAGACGTAGTATTAGTATTAGTTGCAGCAGGCGTAGTAGTAGTAGTTGAACGATGGTCACTACAGATAGAATACTCTCCTATTATAGGTAGTAGGAGAGGACACGAACCCTCGGGAGTAAATGATGCGATCAAGTCCAAGTCTCGGAGTAGATCATTATCGAAAGAAGAGAAAAACAATGAAGGGAGTTGAGTGGCCGAACCTGATTCTAGGAAAGATGTAAACTCCGTAGATTCAAAAAATGTGCGATGAGCCGATTCACGCTCAAAATAAGTGAGAGGGCAATTCCACGTGGATAACTTTTCGTGAATCTTAATCTTTGATGTGGTGACTGAATCGGGCAACTTTAGGGACAGTTGTGGTGGCGGTAGGGTCGAGTGATCAGTGTGAAAATTAGGCAAAAATAGGCGATTTCGCAAAGGGTATACGGTGAGAAATTTTATTAACTTAGCAGAATAGATGGGGATGAATTGCGCCTCTGAGAATACCGAATTCCACATAGAAATTGTAATTCCAATGATAGACCGCGACTGACAAGCTAAACTTGCAATGAAACAAGGTTCGAGTAGTGGGAAAACTTTCAAATTACCAGATGAACCGTGACCAGATCTTGCTAGATGATTTAGGTAATCTCGATAAAATAACCACTTGATTAAACTGGCAAGGGTACGCCAATAAACAATTTTCTGTGTAAAATTCTCGTCAGGAATGTGAAAACGTGGATTGAAAATATAAAACTGAATAAAAAGGTAAAAATGCCCATTTAAGCGGGATGTCAACCGATTAAATCACATGAATTCGATCGGTATCGGATTATGACTTTCCCGAATGTCGGCAGGGAAAAATTTTCGGTAGAGCGTGGGGAATGAATGTAAGAAAAGGGGAAAAGGTGTGCGTGTGCGGGTATAGTTGAAGGTAAGAAGGAATGAGCATGTATAACTTACGCAAAGCCGTAATTTGAAGAGAGCTGAATAAGATTCATCATTTGTAGAATCCTCTGCTTGATCAAGATTAGTGAAATCGAAAAATTTGGGAAACAATTTGGTAAAATACGGTAACATCCTTATGGCCTGAAAATGCTTCATAAAAAATATCAACAGATTAACCGATTCGGCCTGCCCCGCCACCCGTGCCACAGAATCATCGCCTATCACTTCCAAAAAATCACCTTCGGCCCGACTTAATGTTGCAATTACTCGGATCATGCGCTCCATTTCCGATGAACCGCCACTTTTCTCGGGGCGTGGAGCGAGCAGCTGCTTGACGAGCAGTTGGATTCCATGGCGCAGGTTTGGGACGCCGTGTGGAAGTGGAGCCGACGCCGATGATCCCGATGCCGGCAATCCTGGCTTCAAAGATCCCGGCCCCGGCCGTGATGTCGATGACGATGTTGATGCCAGCGTTAATAGTAATGACATAGACGATATTGGAACAAAATTATTCAAAATGCCTAACCACGCGTCAAATTCCTTTGCTTCAATCTCCCGGTCCTTCAGTTTATACCGCGGTTCTAATCCATCAAAACATAACTCAATAACTTTTCCACTCAAAAACTCTCTACACCCCGTATATGCGTCATTCTGATCAGTCTGATTTGCTTTTCCCAACTTATCAATAAATACGCTTATCTCAGTAATCATAGCTATATCTTGCTCTTTCTCACTTTCGCCTTGCCAAATCCTGTCTACAAGACTTATCCATACCCATTTCAAATCACACCGTTTATCTGGTTCAACGTTAATTTCACAAGCTTGACTTTGACTCCATACATACGGTGTAAATAGATATGTCAAAGTATTCAACACCCGTTTCAGACGAGTTCGTAACCAATGCGAACTTAACGGTGGTAATTCACTTGCTTTGATAAATGTACCATTAAAACTCCAATCTTTTACAGCACGCTCTTCATTCCATGGTTTATCACCGTACCCTCCAAACAGTGCTATAAGTATACGACATAGCTGCCGTATACTCAAAGCATCACTTTTGCTGATTCCCTTGTACAAGACTTCCACATACTCCATCCAATAAACATCAATCTGTTCATACTCCGCAGTTGGCGCTAACGTATAATAAAGCAGATTAACAAAGCTATGAAATGCGTAATTTCGCATTTTATGCGTATTCTTATCATGACTTGCTGACAACCTGCTCATGATCGGAATAAGTAGTACTTTACGCAGTTTAACATCCGTTAGCACGTTTGGTTTCATCAAATAAATAAGCATATTCCATGAAAAAAAACTTCGAATTTTCGTCTTACTATCCGTCGAGTTAAGACATTGTTGAATCACGTATAACCACGATGTAAAGTACTTCCACCGAGATATTGACGTTAAACCACCCCGTACTAAAAATAGAACTGTTGCCCAAATTCTAGGTATATCTTGTCGACATTCTCGATGATCTGAGCGCAAAAGCATGAGAAGTCGATCTTTCAATACGTCAAAGTGTTGCATTGAATCATTAACGGTAGTCTGTAAAAATTTCGATACACTTTTATAAATTTCCGCACTGTGTTTCGCGCACTTTCCAACAAGTATAGCTAACGTTACTGAACGCGATCGTAATTCATGAACCGCACTCATAAGCCCATAGAACATGCTTTCGATCCAAAAGTCGGCATATGTAACCATAACATCAGGGAGCAAATTGTGTAATTGAATGTACACTGATAAAGCCAAACCAATCACACCGTTACTCTTGAACGATTTGAGATTGCGCAATGCCTTTAGTAAACGTTTAACCCTATTTTCATTAAGCACTGAAGAATCAGTTCTTAGTTGGGTAAGTATTGACATTCGTGCGCACAACATTTGCTTGGAAGTCTGTCGAACATTTAATGCCGTGATAAAATCATCAATTATCAAAGCATAAACCTCTGTCGGAACTAACTTGGTCGTATCGCTATTCTTAAGTAGTGTAGTAAATACTTTTAACGAGTTAAGCTCAAGACGAAGTTCTAATATGCTGCGCGATTCGCACGATCCATTCATATCTTTGCAAATATAAGTAAATATCAGGTTAAGTTTGTCCTTTAACAAATTCTGTTCCGAAGTGCTACGCGCAGGTAATTGATGAAAATAAGTAATAAATAGATTATAAGCTTCAACTCGACGAGAGGTATCAACATCTTGTAAAAGTGCAGTAACGGTATTCATGAGTTCTGTGCATGAGTTTGGCGCGGATGCAGTAGGTTCTCCGTCAACGGGATCCTTGCGCGGTTTGAGAATCGATTTAATCTTAGCTTTGCGTGGAATGCACGGAGGACGTAAACTCACGCTAGGCGAAGAGTCTGGTATAGATTCGCGAATAATAGTATCTGAAGTGCAAGTTCTCGATGTAAAGGCCACTTTTTTAATTTTCCTCGAGGGAATAACACATTTAACATCATTAAACTGGGTATCTTGTTGGAAAATATTAGAAGCATCAGTTAAACCCATGCCAATCGTTTCACACGGTGCCGTTCCATCATTATTACCGTCATCATCATTATCAATATTTATAGGGAAATTAGATTTCATGCTAGCATATGCAGACAATTGACCTATTATTAACTTTCTGACAGTAATTCAGTTAACGTTGGCTTATACTGAACAAGTCTAGTGCGAAGAACGACGCGATGGGAAGTAATTTTTGTTTTTCTTCTTTTCCGGTAAGACGGTGAAAAATTATAAACGTATGACACAGTATATACGATTTAAAAATTAATGTATACGCGCACGCTAATTAAACGATCCAAAGAAAATACCCACCCGACCAACATACACACAGAGTCTTGGGCACATGCTGGTTAGAAAAGGAATGTTTGGAACACGAAGAATAAATATCGACAAAATAGCGATATTCAAGATTTCAAAAAAGCGGCGAGGGCGAGGAAGAAACGGGAACTATAGATATGAGCAAAAAGCCCATTAGGTTAAAACAAAATTGGTAAAAGTCTGTTTGTCCGTTAAAATGATCGGGTAATAGCAAAAATAAACTTTCAAAAACTAAAACTTCCTCCCGTACCCCTTGATGACCAGTTGCGCCAATAAATCCTTGTGTCTCACCACACCCAAATCCACTCAAACCCCCAAAAACATGCATCGCCACATCAACAAGCCACCACCGCCACATCGCGATCCAGCACGTAGTCACGTGAATTACGGGATGCCGAGCCGGCGGAGTATGGAGAAGTCGGGAGAGGGGGCCGAAGATGGACGGCATGACGAACAGAACCCTTCATGTACCCAGCAAAGAATGGCTCACAACTCTTGTGTATACTTCTCATAGTCCGTTATTAAGTGCCCCAAAATTTACCCAACTTCGCCTTTGTCAATGACAGTTGTGTTCCTCAGATCTCATCAAATTATCCCGGCCTTAAGTTTGGCCTCTAAAACATCCATTTTATGCTATTCTGTTAAACTATAAGATAAATTTGTATAGTTTAACTGACAACATTATTATATCATGTGTTGTTTAACTCTAGGGTAGTCATTTCGGTGGTGATGCCTGAGATGAATTAGCCAGTCCATTGGCTTTAAGCCATCCTTGTAACTTCCTTTCAAGTTCTGCCATTTCTTTGTGGATTTCATCTGATACTTGTCGTCGATAACTCATTCCAAACTCATTTTCCGAATCCGATTCTGAATTATCCGATCCATTTTCATGATTATATTCCACATCGTTGGAATTTAGACCTCCCACTATTTCATCATCGTCATCGGGCATTTCCATATTCAATATTGCTTCTTCATCCGGCATACTTGCTAAATCACTCATAAAATCATCGTCACCATCATCATCATCTTCAAGCCAACTATCGCTATCGGTATCACTGCTATCTATGCTAAAGGCATCCGATTTTCCTGCTTTAACATTATCATAATTATCCGTTTCATTTACTCTTTTGCACTTCCCGTTTGGTTCAATTGATTCGCGCAAGTAATCCAACATTTCTCTTCGTATTGTATTTTCTCCTGGTGTTTCTCCCTTTGGTATAATCGGTCCAGTAGCACGAATAACATTATCATTATCGTCAAGTTCTAACACTCGAGCACCATTCGGAAACATTCCTTTCCATGATTCACATGTATTGGAATTACCCGTACTCAATGGCACCTGACTTGTCTTTTTAAGTATAGATTGTGGTGTGTTGGACGAACTGGTACTGGTTGAAGACATCGACAATCCTGCCCTGGTCGGCGTAGTTCCAATTCCTCGCGGACTCGAATTCTCAAGCTGCAGATTATCCCCGCATTCATCTGCAAATCTAACTACACGGGCGCTACTCCGATTTGGTTGTATCTCCATTTTCCCATTTATAGCCTCACCTACATTATCGGCATTTTTGAAGCGCTTCTTTTCTAAATCAACATTTGGGCTATCGAGCAATCCAGATTTCGCCAGGATACCCTCCAGAAACTTCTCTCGATCGGCTTCACGTGAAACCGAGCTAGCTTTAGGCGTAAAATGATTCATTAGAATTATCGCCGAAAAATCACCCGCCCTCATGTTCGCAAAACTTACATATAACATTATCATTTTCATCTAACTCTTCTCGAATTTCTACAAGCTCTCGTCCTTGTTCATCATATCGAGACGGTTCTAATACTATTAATAACTTGCGTAGTTTATCCTGCAACTCGCAAATCTCATTGGCAATTTTTCGAATTATTTCCTGAATAACTTTTTTCCCATCCCGTTAACCGTTGATATACACGTGATAAGCAGATTTAGCATTGATAACTAGCTCACATTTAATCCGGGTATCCACCCTATACACGTATTCGTCTCTAGTTAATTCCCCCGGATTAGGTTCATTCCAGCTGAATATATTTGCTACAGCTGTTTAACCCATTAGCAGAAGTCGGTTGAAAGTGCGCGTTAATGTTTAGTTAACTCAGTCAATAATCTGCCGCCCGTAATAAATCACATGTACTGACAAATACGCGTACCCACCCTGTTGATCCAAAATTGTACACTTTAATTTCGTTACTATCTCAATCTACCCTTGAACGTTAGCTTAACGCTATACGTAGCAAATGTAAATTTAAATGATATGCCAAGTGAAAATAACTTTATACAATTTGCTCACGGGTGCATGACCGTTCTACTGACAGGAGTTCCTCTTTGAACGTTTCAAACTCTACTTCAAGGCTAATCCAATACTTAAAAGTTTGATTCATAGACTTCAGAGCAGATTCAAATTTTGCACACTCGCGTTTCAGCTTGTTAAAGCTGTATGACGACGCATCTTGTTGTGCAGGTTCCGGTATTTCGAAATTTTCAAAACTTGTATTTTCATCACTTTGAAAATCATCAAGCGTCGTCATGATGTAAAGATAAGTAATAGCTTCGTAAAATCTGTTTTTCTAATTAAATAAATTTTAATGTAAAATAACCTTTCCCATTAACTCACTAATACATTTCTGTGCACTTTGAATATAATATTTTCTCGCGATCCTTCAAAAACCTCCTTACGTATCACATGAACAACTCGCCATCATCCCAATGTAAAATTAGCCCTAACTTCCCCACAATTATCTGCTTAGTCATTAACTATTATTATGTGCTTCCGTCGACAAGTTCGGTTAATCATAGATTCAATATTTTATGCTACACACGACATGTTGGATCTTGATGGACGAGGGCTGGTGATGGACACGTGATATTGAGCAAAACATTTATACTTAACCTGAATTAGTTAACAATACCTCTTAGTTTTGCGAATAATTAAAAATATTATTCAATGATGCATTAAAATAATCCTTCACTAATAGAACAGTATTACTATCCCAAATAACATTTGCTGAAAACTAATTTTTTCTTTGCCAACATAGTTTACTAGCCATTATCTTGAATTCACTATGCCATTTCTACCCAGCTCTGGGTTTGATGGGCTTGAAATTAAATGGTTGGGTTTAGTCTAACTCAATTCATTGCTCACGCTAATTTACTCGAAAATATGCTTAATCATGTCTTTTACTTCCATAGATATTCATTAATTATTTTATAAATAATACGTTTAGTTTTTCCCCTCAGAATCCCAAATTCACACAATTTCCATTGTACTACTATCCAAAAGATACTTGCACTTTATTATATAATCAACCCCCGTTGCAGCTTTAGGCCTTGTGAATATTTTCAAAAAACTTTCCGAGGCACGATAGAACAGTAACATTTTGTATTCAAACAATTACTTCATACCCCTTTAAACTTTTCTCTGAATCATATATATCGACACACAGTACACTAACATTTACTATAATAAATTGTACTAATTTAACTGCATCAAATTAAAATCATGTTATTCAAACTAAATCAGCGATTATAGCATCACTTTACTATCCAAGCATCATTAAGCATTTTTCGAATGCCATTCTTTCCTTATGCCCACTAATATACTTTCCTGCTAAGATCCTTCCTTCAAACTCTTCTACTATATCACGCGACTAATCTGGGGCTTAGTAAAATAGAATGACTAAGACGGATAAATGTCGGGCGGTGGGAGTGTGGCGCCAATTGTGATACCTAGCACGTGATGTAAAGAATTTCGTGAAAGTGATGAATTGTCGAGGGAGATCACAATGTGAATTTGTGGTGTGCGTGTACTTTTAACATATATTTTATGATTTGCAGTCCACTGACAAAAAATCATGTCTGCGGAAAAAACTCCTGATGAAGCAGCAGATGGTTTAGAGGATAAATCAAGTATGCAATGCTCTTTTCCGTAAATTTATTTATTGTGTATGCTAACCGTCATCGTTTTATCTTTTAGATGAATGCCCCGTGTGTAAATCATCTCGTTATTTGAATCGAAACATGAGATTTTTAATTAATTCCGAATGTTATCATAAAATGTGTGAATCTTGTGTGGATAGGTTATTCGGCGCCGGACCTCGATTATGCCCAATAGCCGATTGTGTTCGTACACTCCGGCGACAAAAGTTTCGACCTCAAACCTTCGAAACTATTGCCATTGAACGTGAAGTTGACATCCGTCGACGTCTCGCTAAAATGTACGCTGGACTAAGATGGAATTTTTTCCCACATTAAGCTTATGTTGTCACTAATTTGTTTCTCTAACATAGTTTTAATCGTTGTGAAGATGATTTTGAAACACTGGATGATTACAATAATTATTTAAATGAAGTTGAAGATTTAAGCTTTAACCTCATCAACGGAGTGGACGTTGAAGAAACGGAAAAAAAATTATCTATGTACGAAAATATTACACGGCGTGGCCTACTTTCACAAACGCAAAAATCCACCAACACGGATGAATCAAATACTCTTAATACTACGGAATTTTCACCCATCCACAAGGAATCATTAGACACCGCCTTTGCTTATGATGATGGCGATGTAGTGGATGGTCGCTCTGGTGTTAATTCAATTGGTGACCCTTTGGATGGCGCAAACGGTCCTCAACATGTCTCACGAGCCCGTTTAAAACGTACATCTGCTCGCCGTAACAATACCTCTAATTCATCAGGTTCATTTAAACCCTACCATCGTGAGCGAGAAAAATCATCTTCCTCCCACATTTCAATTGATAGTTCGTTACCCGTTGTCACATTCAAAGGTTTAAAAACAGCTTCATCCAAGCATAATAAGCCCGAGCAAGCCTCTCAACAAGATCCGTTCGGTGGACTGCGCATTGACGCGCACGATTACTTTGTTCCTCACGATCATTATTACTGGGATTACCTTGAACCCCTGCGGCATGAAAACATATATTTAGCAGGGGGCTACCAAGTGCGCGATTTTTACCTACGAGCTCTAAATGATGCATTCTCGGGACTGGGGACTATATTATCTGACGAACTAACGGGAAAATGCTCCGCAATGAAATAATTACCCATGAATATATAGGGCATGAATGTTCACCGTTATTGACCTTGTTACAGTGAACCAAACCCGAAACTGTTTTCTAGTGCGAGCTTCAATTTCATCTCCAACTTTTCCTTAGAAACATACTCAGGTAGCAATAATTTGCCGAAGCATGTCATACTGCTTGGAATACGATCAGTATCAGATCCAGCCCGCACTACACTGAACTTGATTGATTCAATTCCACCCATTGGAACACGAGAACTTGAAGTAACGAATTCTAGCAACGTACGCAATTGATCTTGTTCAAATGTGTACACGATTTCCCAGAACCATTGAATGAGTGGTGTATCAATTTTATAACCATCTTCATACGTGGTAGCAAGATACAACTTATCCACGGAGATTTGCGGATTTCCTGAAACGAGGAGTGATAAACTTTCAGGTGTGAAAACTGAGAGAAATTTACTGTCAACCCCGGCAAATAAACCCTTCTGAAACGCCGAAAATTGTGTTTTTACACTCTCATACGTTAACCAATGGATGTAATCGCGGACAAACTTTGCCCGATTTTCATTGGTGACCATAATGGTTGAATCATTATCAACTTGGGCAGAATCTTCGATTATTTTACCATTTATCATATTAATGTGTACAGGGCCCTGTAACCCATCGTAACTGTAAATGTATTCGCGTGAGATATCTTTTTCCACGTTACCTTTCCAGTCTAACAAACTTTGCAAACCACGTGCAAGTTCGGGCCAGCAATCTTCAATTTGGAATGGAGCTGATACGGGAACTACATTGAGTATTCTAATGTAGAAAGCAAGGGGAAACTGAACAGGAATGGTGCAGCCGTTTCGCAAAGCTAACCCAACTAGCAGCCCCAATAGTTCATAATGGGCCAAATTACCAAAGTAATCCGGACGGAAGTAACTGAGATGACTCCCAGGATAAGTGATGAAATAACCGTAACGGACATCAAATGCCTCGGAAAAAACCGCATTAAAAAATTCCTTGCTAACGCCCCCAATATCCAGTCCTTCTTCACCTTCTTGGTAACCCAGATTTACTTTAAGCGGCCGACTTAGCTCTCGACGTTCACGTCCCCACAAACGGTCTAGAGCATCTTCAGCCATACAACTCCGGCGACAGTCCACTACGAGAAATTTGCTTACGGCGATTTGTATTTTTTCTTCTATAATACTATGCCGAAAATTTTGCAAACATTCAGGTAGTAAGCCACCTGATGCAAAATCCATCATTTTGCGGTAAAAGAAAATTTCGCAGCCTGATCTGGTGTACGCATCATATAATTTCATATAATTGAGGATCCTAAATAACTGGTACGATACGCTGGTTGGAAATAGAAATGGTTTTTCCAATAAATTCAAGTGATTGACACTTTTCCTCTTTTGTTTCATGAATCGCTGTAAAGAATCAATAAAGTCAAGACGCTTGTGCAAATGTACCATGACGAATCGACTTTCTGGAATACCGAGTATCCGCCGATTTTCATACAGGTCTTCAAGTATTTCAACAGCGCCACCTGGGATGGACCAGCGATTAACTCGTAATTTTCCGTTCCAACTTGACAAGAATACTGTATGAAGGGTACTAATTATAGTTTGCAACAGGAATAATCGACGGTCATTCCATGTTTCCAAATTTACCTTTGGATGGGTAGTTGTAGCGGGTGCATTCGCTAAGTACTTTATTAACAATGTCATGATATGGCTCTTGGAAAGTATGTGTGGAGAATTGTTTTGGTCGCTATACGTTATTTCACGAGAAGGGTTCTCTCTTAAGGTGTGTAAAGCAATTTCATCGTGACATCTTCTCGCGGCAAGACTTCGAATTAACGTTTCGAATAAACGAATTGCTGGCTTGTAATCCAGTTCATCAAGTACGCGATGCAGTTCATTATTGTCATTATTTTTGGTTATATTCGGAAGAAAAAATCCGTTGGTGCGCAATTCGTGGATCTGTTGCTCGTACTTTCGCCACATAGTAGGGTCAAATCTTCCACTCAGTGCATGGATGATTATTAAAACCAATCGATAAGCGTCCTCGTTGGACCAGTAGTTATCTGATTCCATATTTTGCAAGGAATGGTTAACCTGATCTGAGAAGCGGGAATTATGGATGGAATGAGTACTCTTGATGGTTGATTTACCATGAAAAATGTACGGAGGAGGATTTTGAAGAGTTACTGCAGAATGCCACAGATAATCATAAATTGCTGGGCCTTTGACTGCGATCCAACCTTGAAAGCACTGGAACAAGTCACATTCATTGATGTGATTATATTCTTGGGCGCTAGGATCAATGGAAAAAGATTCAAGTAAATTGGAAGGTCTACTGAGTTTCACAAATATAAAATTGTTAATTTGTCTTTTTACTTCATCCGAATTAGGATCTTCTGCGAGACTTAATCGAGTAAACCAGTAAAATGCAGGGACTTCTGATGATGTATTCCTCCAGTAACGTTCTGCACAGGTGGAAGTTGGCAAATTTATTAGAATTGACCGAAGATCAATCATAGATTGATACGTTAGCCTACTACTCTGAATAATTGTGAACGCTTTTTCCTTGATGATCTCGTTTACGGAGAATTTGCCTTGGGATTCAGCAATTGTCGACATGTGCATGGAAGATTGTGCTGGATTGGCCTGGTTAGCTTTATGATTGAAGTACTGGATTGCGGTTAGACTTGAAAAACCTACAGTGGATAGGATAGCTTAGCGACATATGAGATGATGAAGCTGCTTCGAAAATTTTGAAGCAGGTTGTAAACAGTAAGGAATAACAAAAGGGTAAATCTTCCTTGGATATATCAGGGGAAAGGTTTATGTACGCACGGAGGGGTTTGAGAAGTTCATGTCTTGTGGGAGCAGAAAACCCAAATACCCTTCGGGGGAGCCAAAAGGATTTTACCACCCGATTGTCCGTAAGATTCATGAAGATCTTACGAAAAATTATATTTACCTTTGCGATACTTTGTCCATTTTTGCCGATTTCAGGTGAACAGGAAGGCCATTGTAGCCATTCGTTTAGGAATGCTTGACTGTCTGATGGGGTGACGTCTAAGTCATCGGCAAAATTTAAATATGATGTGATGAGAGATGAGGGGCATATATAATGAAAGGGGTTTGACGAGGTGGCCAAACAGTATGCCATCATGCGGGCAGCGTGTAAGGGGGGACGAGAAAATTTTTCATTTTCTGAATTCTTGCGAAATCCATAACAGACTGGGGCTTTACAGAATTGATCGGAGCAGCCAAAGTATAACTGAACTATGAAACTATGAGATGTTAACATGGAAAGTTTTAAGTAAAAGGGTATAGATATAATAAGGGAAGATTGGAGGGCACAAACCGACGAACAAGGTTCTGGAAGAGTAAACTTCGATGATGATAAGCTAATTCAAGTTCGTTTGCTGATGAAAGGTCCACGTTGCTGGTATTAGCAGACTGATAAGTTGATCGTGGATTTGATTTCATTTTAAAGATTATTCCTTTAGGCTTGGGTTACTGCATAACAACAATTTTGCTTTAGCTATGTAAAGTGAATTGAAATATTCTTGACATTTAAATCGTGTGTTGACAAAGTTTTCAAAATAGATGCTATCTAGTATTGTACATCGTATAAATTGTATGAGAGTATGAGGATATTAAAGAGGATGATTAAATTTTGGTAAAGAAGTATTTTGGCAGAAAAGCCAGGGGAAATATGGGGATGTAGCTATAGGAGAGCAAGGAGGGGAGGTGAGTTAGCCATACATGAAAAGAGTAAGATATAAGAAGAGGTATTAACTGAAAGAGTAAATGAGTAGACTAACGAGCAAAGGTGCAGATAAATACGCAGAAGAACGGGAGAACTAATACATGCTAACACCATAATTAACATTAATACCCAGCAATACACGACGATACCGCACCGCCACGCAAACCTATACACCCGCACACCGCCACATCGCCACACACTTAGTAAGCACATA
This sequence comes from Herpomyces periplanetae, assembly GCA_009733715.1. Classification (NCBI taxonomy): domain Eukaryota; kingdom Fungi; phylum Ascomycota; class Laboulbeniomycetes; order Herpomycetales; family Herpomycetaceae; genus Herpomyces; species Herpomyces periplanetae. Next base: position 86,643 of record WMKJ01000014.1, on the reverse strand, counting down.
CACCGTCGGGTAGCAGGCCACGTGCCCGAGGGGCGTCGGTGTGTCTTGTGGAATATTGGCGCTTTAGGACGAATTCTCAGTATTTCTTTCTTGTTCAATATTCACCCTTTTAGCCTTTTCTTTGCCCAATCCACACAATCCTGATCTCTTGATTACTAATTGTTAAATATTAAGCGAAAATTTATATAAATTGATACCAAATTTGTTAAAATTGCAAGATTTCTCTTTACTTTTATAAATTTCAGTTTATCGTGATATTCTTTCGATTTTATCATTTCCACGCGCTCATTTTATTTTTCTACTATTCAATTGCTATTTCCTTTCACTTGACAGTTGTCTTCCATCTCATCTTCTTCATCACTCTTCTCACTCCCCCTCACGATTTATTTCAAACCTTTTCATCCAATGTCGCCTTTAATTCATCCTTATTTTTGGCTTTTAATGGTAAATACACTTACTTGTATTGCCATTGGAACTTCCCCTAACTCTTTCGGTACATTATTCCATCTTATTCTACCTTTTTTATACACTCACTTTAATATCTTTTCTCACACAAAATCCCTTCTCCCTCTAATAGATTCTTCTCCCTCTGTTCATGACTTACTCACCAATTTGCAAAAGACTTTAATCTCCGACACAGATGTATCTTTGGTGGACAAAGCCGTCGGAATAATCACCAATTTACATGACTCTTCATCATGTAGTCGTATCGCTTTTGATAAGCTTATACGATCATGTAATCAGCTTTCCCTACGTGTTAATTCCGATGACAATTCTCAAAAACCCTCCTCCCCTGAAATCACTCTGGAGACTTTGCATGATGAATTCGCCGTTCGATTAGCTATATGTGAACTCACCTCTGCCGGTGTTAATGTACCACATACCTGCTCAAAGTTAGATATGCGACATACATGTAAAGAGGACTCCTTAATATCACGACTCATCGGAAACAAGCCCCCTCACAAATGTGCCAATTCTTCCTCAGACGGACTAAAATCCTGCCAAGAAAGCTTGCATCAAACCCCCCAGTCTTGGACAAGCTACAGCAATGCCAGACAAAACGTGGGAATTGTATGTCAATCTGCCCGCATCTCTCTAGACAAAGGTATTATTCGGCACTTCTCTACTTTTGTATAATCCTCAATCTTTTACTAACTTACTTTTTCCCATGATTATACACATACAGACAATTTGCTGGATACTTATCGTGCCCTGACTGAAAACAGCCACAGTGTAAATTCTCGTCTCTTCGATGCCGTGGCAGCTATCGCCAAATTTGAGGGTGCAATTCACCGAATGAGACGAGAAATGAACACCCAAATGGAAAAAGACCGTCTAAACCACCGTGAGTGGTTTGACAATTTCTTAAAGTCATGCTCCACCAGTCTTGAATCATTATTCGGTCGTACTATCGAAGTTAACACTCTCCTTGAAAAGGTCAGTTCTCCCCAATTTTTCTAATAATTCACGTCCAATTTCTACCCATTAGCTAATTCATTCAATAGAACTTGAACTCCGCCAAAAAAACTCAAAATTTATTAAAAATAATATCCGCCAAAGCATCAGAAGCTCAGAATGAGCTCTCCAGCAATGTTGAATCTGCCTCAAAACTTCAGAATTCATTGACTACGATGGAAGATATGACGTCACAAATAATTAAAATGTCGACCATGATTGCTGAAAGTTTGCACATTATTCTTGACAACTTCACGCTTTCCGTCAATGCTTCCGTCGAAAATATGAAGCATTCTGCGGCCCAAGTGTTGGAAAAACACGAGCAAATTGAGAAAACTTACGGCGGATTCTTATCAAAAGCTGATTCGATAAACTGTTTACTTAATCGCGCCTCCCGAATTTTTAGCACTATCTGGTTGATTGCGATTTACGGTGTTCCATTAACCCTGTTACTACCCATCTTGATTTCTTGGAGGAACTCCAAGTTTATTCTGTGCGGTCTTGGTAAGCATGATGTTTACATTACTTAACATGGTTCGGTTAGCTTATCCTATTTAGCTTCGCTATTCACCATGACATTCTTGAGTTTTGACCTTTCACTCAACAATTCCAACCTTCTTCGTGCGCTATTTATGGTTTTTTCCCGCGGCTTATTTCGTGGCGTTCAAGTTCTCTAAACTTTACCAATCGTTTTATCCTTTTTCAGATGAATTCCTCGCTGCATAGTTCAACTCTACACCAATTATGGGAATGTGTATAATCTATTTTTAAATTTTACTTTCGGTGGCGAGTTCCTTCGTCGAATCAAATGTTCTAAATCACGCTCATTAATTTACCCACGATCGAATTTCCCCAATTGATATCCACGGTCTTTTTTTCGTCTGTCAATTCATTTATCAGCGAAGTCCACAGCATCCCTCGACTAATTAGCTGGTAAAAATCCATTTCTTAAAGTATTATTTCTATTCGAAATGGGTGCTATAGCGCAATTCATTTTTCCGAGGTGTCCGTTTCCTATTTTGCAGACGGATCAGATTCAGTTTTTCGTCAAACACTTGCTGGTTTACCGGGAGGATACTAAACCTATTAGTAAACACTCTGACCGAGATTCAGAGTGTCATGAGCAGCCAGGTGACGAACATGAAAAATGCGAAAATGCAGGAGATGATTCCAACAACCCTAAAGAGTTGACTTGTAACCGGGATGATGATTATGAACCTAACAGATGGTTGAAATTCTCGTGGAACTTTTCATACCTCTTCTACACTATGATTAAATCTCAAACTTTGTTCTCCAGGCTCCCTGAATCTACACCTGCCCTTGACGCTACGGTAAGGTCAACGCTGTACACAATTTGGAAGTACGGTGAACCTGCACCTTTTAAGAGTCTGGATGTTAAAGCCGTTCTTGAACTAAAATTGTTGTTTGAGGACATTGCTTCCCAATTAAAGTCTGCCACACGAATACTAGCCAATGGTGTACCATCCCATCGTGAATTGTCAAAGTGTTACTTCCATGATAGTATTCTAGGCTTAATTTTCCTCTTCAATAATTTAATAATTTGCCAAAATAGTTACCTTTCACAAGAATTTGGTACTTGTAGCGAGCCTGATAATCATGAAATGGCAAGTTTGGGTAAGTTGATATTTGTGGCCTCTGTTTGGAACCTGACTAAAACTTGAGACCGTGAAATTTAGTTAAAACATGCTTGGTCCTGTGTTTACAGCTACTCAATAACCTCGCTGTGGGCAGTGATACACAAAGAAAATTTCTTTTTGTACATCTGTTCAATTTAACTGTGATCCCGCAGAATTCTATGGTCTTTGACCCTTTACACACAGATGACGCTACCTTTACTCGTATAACTAGAGAGTTGCTACTAGATTTTGTGTCGAGCGAACAGCTTCCGCATTATCCAATTCTTCTTGGACGTAATAGGGCCTGGGACCTTTCCAATCATTCACCTTCAATCCTGTACCTTTGCGCATGCTTATCTCAATATATCGGTGATAAGGATAAAAGTTTGGGGAAAGAAGCAGTTCAGTACTTTGTCAATTCCTGTTTTGCTCAGTGGCGTAGTTTGTATGCGTATCAGAAATCTGTAAGCTATGCGACTGTTTTCATTTACAATTTTCTGACTTGAAGAATTTTTAGCCATGGAATCGGCTCTACTTTGAGATAAGACGGAAATATATCGACCGATGGATGAATTTGGAAAAAGAAACTGATACAGTCCCTTCGGTTACGTATGAGTCCATGAATCACGTTGGAAACGCATTTTTTCCAGAAGTTAGGCTTAAATTTCCTAGTGATTGCATTAGTCAAAGCACAAGTCCGTCATTAGAGTTCTATAAGATTAGTGAATACTTTATTTTCACAGGTGGAAGAAGTGGGCAGAATTTGTTCAGTGATTCAACACCATTACCAAATGCCAATTTTCCGGATCCGGATATATTATTGGAGACTAATGAATTTCTCTTTGTATCAAGTCATAGCATAGCCAATTGTTTCGTTGTACTTGACGCATATGTTTCAAAGTTAGAAAACCTTGAACCAAACAAGTCACTGTCAGTTGTTTCCAGAGTTCTAAGAAATGTCATGAGTTTGGATATCCATGACACTACTGAACCCTTTAATCTTTCTAAAATCATTTTAGAATGTGAAAATATTTTGGAGATGGAACCTATTGATTCTGAACTTTCAAAATTAAATCATTTTGACAGTTTGCTGGCAGATATTACCAAAACTCTTACACCGGATGAGCATATGCCCCTGGCCTCACTTTTATTTTCCACGATTTTAAAATCAGGGTCAACAGCCGATACATTTGCGAGTACTACGGGTCCATCTTATCAGAATTGGGCTTGCAATATCTTGTTAGGAAGAAAGGAAGGGATAAAACTACTAGGAGATATGCTTGTGTGGGTAGTTGTCATAGATATGGATGATCGGGATTTGTACTTTGAAATTCTTTTACGAATTATTCGTGAGATTATCGATATTGGTGGACTTCCTATCCTTTTTAACTTAATTGATCGTTTCTCTAGTAAAATTATTCCCAAGGCTTGGGTTGGTCTGTTAAGGATCCTTCTAGCGTACTTTAAGTCTTATGATTATCCAAGTTCTCATGTTTTAAGCGATAACAGACACCATCATATGTTTAGTGTCGTTTGCTATTTGTTAACTGAATTCCGATCCCGCATAAGTCCTCGTGTGTATGCTTTAATCAAATTACAATCCTGTTCCAGTTGGAAAAAAATATTGTCCAATCAAGATCGGGAATTTATGCTTCAAGAGCTTACCATGGCGCATCAAGGACTTGAGTTGGCTATAGAAATCATGTTAATACTACTAGAATCGAAATGTGAATTTATCAATGATCTTTTCCGAAACAAGTTGGCCAAGTACAAGTTTACCATGGAATTTATCAAGATTCTTTCAGCATTAAACACTCTACCAACTGCCAAACATAGATTTGAGTTTAGGAAGCCTTCTAAATACGAGTTGACTGAACCACTGGAAGACAGTATTAGCCACTTTCCATGGAAAAATACCAAAAAAATCATTATTTCAGTGTTAACAAACTTGATGGCCGAAATATCCCTATATGCCGATGAAATTGGTCAGTTGGGAGGAATTGATGAAATTTTAAGCTGTTGTAATTATGACCATGATAATTCATTTATCCGTGAACATGCTTATCTTTGCTTACGCTTTGCATTACGCAATTCCAAGGCAAACCAAGCTTACGTTAAATCCCTTGAAGCATTAGAAGTTGCATGCAGTGATGTCTTCGATGGTACTCCTTTTGAAGCTTCGATCGAATCCGGTTCCCTAAAATTCAGTCGCAGAAACCAAAATATTTCCTAATCGGGCAATAAGCCCAGTCCCGTACTCTGCTGATTAGGTAATGCACATCTTCCAAGCCACCCACAGACATGCATTATATAAGCAATTTTCAGCTTATATAAAGATATGTCATCACGTGCCGCAGAAATTCCCCGGTCCGATTTATAAGCTGAGCTGAGTTCAATCACGTGATGTTAATGTTTATTGAAAATGGTTTTTGGAAAGGTATCGTGCAGTTGAGAATCAAAGCCACAACATGTCATGATTTTTTCTTGGGATTTCGGTTATGGAGGGAATTCTATGGAAAATCGGGGAAGAAATTACAGGAAGACCCGAATACGTTAAACCAACAGAACGAGTAAGCGGGCAAACATTGGGAAATTTTGAAGGAGTTACAAATGCAAAAGCGTGGATTAAAAGATTTAATGAGCACGTTAAAAATGCAGAGGATATAGTAATTAGTGTAGTAGGAGAAGTAAACGATCGATCTTACGAACAACAGTCGCGGTTAGCCAAACGACAGGCTAAACGAGCCGAACGGAATGCCAAGGCAAGACAACAAAGACATAAGGAACAAGACGATTTAAGCGATGGGATATCAGAACGAGATAGCGGAAGAGAAGTCAAAGGGCGTGAAGTAACCGGACAGAATGATGTCCAGGACCAGGTCAACGATAAGGACACCTTGATAGATAATGAGCAAAGGGAAATAGAACAATTAATGGAAGTACGTGTCAAACTTTTAAAAGAACAAGCAGAAAAGCTGTCAGGGAATTTAGAAGGGGGTATGCGAGCATTGATTGATGCCACACACTTGGCTAATGCATCAAATACTGCGCTAACATTAGCGGTCACGGAATGCTGGCGTACTTTTGAAGAGTCGCGCACTTCACATGGATTACCGGTACGCACGACGGGACTAGACACGAGTGATAATGCCATGGTAAACGATGGTGGAGATGTGGATGAAGAAGCGTTGATTAGTAGTCAATTACAAGTTGAAGAATGTACTGCACCGGATACATCAGCCTTATCCAGTGTTGAACCAACACCCGTATCATTAGATCATACTACTCCTGGATGCACAAATGTATCGTTATCTACGCAGGGTTGGAAAAACAGTGCGGTTAACACATTTCGCCGAAGTTTGTCGGCCAGTATGCAAGAATGGGCTCGTACTCCTTTATGTCAACGTTACGCTCGTAATGATGTTTACGTGAAGTTTCGTCGTATGGTTCACGATGCTACACATCCAGAAGAGGATAGCGTACCACTAGGGCACCCCGATACCTGGTTTACGGAGTCTACCCTTAATCTCCCAGGAAGTGGTAGAGTAACCAATGTCTTAAACGGTGATACCAATTTACGCTCAGCTAACGAATCCAACGGCACTGATGCAACGAATAGCGTAAATACGCTTACAAATACGGCACCGATGACCCGACGAAGACTGGCAGACTTAACACGGGCTGCAGACAGTGAAATTAATGGACACGATTCAGACGATGACATTGCCATACAAGCCATGCGCATCAGTACAAAGTGTCCGATCAGTTTAACAGAACTGTGCGATCCAGTAACTAGTAAAAAGTGCCAACATAGTTTTGAGCGCAACGTTATACTCAAGTTAATCGATGATTCAGGAACGCGAAAATGGGGCAATGATCGTTTTCCAACCAAAGCTGTACGGTGTCCTGTAGCGGGATGTGATAAAATATTTTGCGCCCAAGACCTTGTACAGGATGCCATACTCATACGTAAAATACGCCGTATACAACGAGCTCGGCAACCCGTTGATGACGATATTGATATTGAATCTACGCCGGATCACCGTAATTTACGTCATGGTCGTGAGACTAAAAATCATTCTAAATCACGTACTGCTTACCTTTCACCCGGCGCGGTACGCCCTACCCTTAATGCAGCGGAGCACGGTGAAATGATTGACGATATACTCATGGACGATGATGTACGGTTGAGCAGCGGTAATGTTGATAGCGAAGGTGATATTGATATGGATGCTACTCCAGCTTCATCAATGCCCGTACTCGTAAGTCATCGTAGTATACGAAATGTTAAGCGTGAAAGTACCCAACATTCCATGAGTACGCGAACTCGAGGTGGGAATCGTTAGATAATCTCTCAATCACGTGTATAACACCGTACAACCCCAATATACGCCTCAGTCTTGCTCTATAACTGTCTGTCAACGTTAACGTAGAAAACTCTTTCCGAAGAGTGAGATGGGTTGATAAGGTCCCTTATACATTGGTAGTATTATACAGAGTGAGTATGGTGTGTGAATCACCTAATAAACTTTTCACTAGTAAAAATACACATGAACAAAGTGCGAAGCGGGAAACAGACGTTTTAACGCCAATCCGTCTTATGGAAAGGAACAAGCCTAGTGATAGTGATAATCGAACTGGACAAAGCTATACATAAAATTTGTTTTGGACACTTTATCACACAGAACTGCGTGCGGGTATGTGTATTGCCAAGTGTGACATTGACAAGTGTTCAACATATCCAAGTAGACTTATAGTGGGGACAACAGCGACCGATATGGAAACGAAGCGAAAAATACACTTACTCTGAACCGATCCTTGCAGTAGAAAATCCACGAAAAATGCAAGAAAAGGTTTCAATTGTTGCGAAGTAGAAAAAAAAGTGGTTATATATTTTCTCGTACCCTCCCGGGACCATTCGCGATCCGTCGAGTAACGCTTGCTGTCAAAATCAGCCCGAGACTCGGGTTCGGTGATGTACTTCCAGTTAAATTATACGGGGAATCCCGAAATATTCGTTTATTAGTAAGGTGACCTTTCGATGGTAAAATTTCCGGTGTCGATATGGGTGTTGGACTGTAAGTATACCGAGGTCCATTTTCGGTCCGTTGAGTCGATAACTGAACTCCGGAATCCAAACCATCGGCATTACTAGCGGAATATTGAGGGAATTTAATTTCCGATGACAAAGAATTGGACTTCCCCGAAACTCCCGGAGTAATCGGGTTACAATATGTCTGAACGAAATTCGAATTTCCGAGAATTAGGTTGTACTGGATTTGGTAGAAGGCAGTCGGGTTGAATATTTCGGATCGTCGGTCAGACCGTACGGTGGAATTGAGTCGGGTGCCAAGTTTGGTATCGGAAACGGAGTAAGAGTTGAAGTTGAATCGGTTCGGGGAATGTTTCCGGAGAAATTTTGTAACGGAACGGCCAAGTTTTGAAAATTAGCATACCCTTCGGCGACCAAGTCGCCTTGACGAAAAACGGGCTTCATATTTGGTGTTGAAAATTGCTCATGTCGAGCAAATGGAAAAGGTGCCTGAACCCTTCCAACCCCGGATCCTTCTCCGTTAGACTTCGTGGTCGAATTATTCAAATTGATTCCTCTTCCATTTCGCTCCATTCCATATATTTGATACTGCTGCTGCTGTAAAAGATTCCAATTGCCTGTTATTCCTTTAATTCGTTCATTTCCATCACCAAAGCTCATACCTCCAATTGCTGATAGTCCATTGTTATCAGACATCGATCTTACATCGTTCACATCTCCCATTCCAGAATTTTCTGGGCCTTCGTTTCCGTTTAGATTAATTCGACAATTCATCGGATATACGGCGTTCTGTATATTTTCATCGTAGCTAACTTTTCGCATCGCCCCAATAGGATCCCATAAAGGGGGAAATATCTTAACAATCATTAATTCTTCCTCCGTTAGCCAATCCGGTGCTTCAAATCTAAAGGATATCCCATTGCATATCTTCTTGACTAGCTCATCATAATATCCCTTCTCGCTCTTCATATCATCCTCTTCTCCATCTTCATGCAACTTCAAGTTGTTCATCATCCATGTACAAGCTGACTCGCCCGTCGCACTGGTACCTGAACTCGTTAATCCAACTTTTGGTAATGTCATTCCACTACTTTGACCAGCTGTTTTTGTAGTTCCCTCAGCATTTCGAACTTCACCATTGCATACAGAGGCTTCAGCTGCAGATAATCGAACTGTTCCACTGCCTCCTGTTTCATTAACATATGAGTTCTCTGATGCGTTTTCCTCGAAATTTTGCAAGTACATCAACGGGGATTCATTCTGCCCTCCTCCATCAGCACTACTACTACCACCACCACTTCCACCGCCTCCCCCTTCCCCTCCATCAATTAAACCCATTCCAAATCCACTACTTCCCATGTCCGTGGTGTTGATTAATGGTTTGACATTTAAACTGTTTACTCCATCCACAAGTCCGTGCTCCTGTCCCACAATATCATTACCATTACTTCCACTTCCTGTTCCAACTGCATTGGGCCCACTGGCTTGCTGATTCGAGTTCAAATTTGACACTGCATGTCGTGTAAATGTATCATTTTCATTTCCTGCTTCGTGGAGAAACATGCAATTTCGATTAGTGCAGGTTTCATTTCGAAGATATGCTGAGCAATATTTGGTAGTTCCATGCTGTGCTCTAAATAATTAATTTCATCCGATAAGTTAGCATATATATATATAGATTTGTACGTACGGCTAGTTGGTCATGTGCTAACTGCATATTGAAGATACGAACTTAAGTATCTTTTCCCCATTTCTCGACCCATTAACCGCGGCAATACATCTTGCTGCATCTTCTTTACTCTTATAGGTAACGTATATACCAACCGACTGAGGTTGGGAATTCGACATTTCTTTAGGCTTGCTAACCACAATTTTAACAATTTCTCCATACTGTCCAAAGTAATCGTTAGAGCGTAGCACGTCAAGTAGTTTAGGCTCTCGAGTATTTGGGCTAAGTCCAGTAACATAAACCAAATTCTTCTGCACAACTCGTAGCCCGGCTAAATGTTTTCTTCCTACAGCTTCTGCTTGTAATTTTAGCGCTTCCTTTTGCCTTAGCGCCGCCTTACGCTTAGCCTGCTGGGCTTGATCAGCTCGATAATTTGCCATTCTACATTGGTAGAATACTTGTTAGTCAAATGTTTTCAACATCCCTTAATCTAGCTAATATGCTCATGCAGACCAGTAATTAAAGCTGAAATGACCAAGTAAAAAGGAATACACACTCTTCCGGACTGATGGATTTCCATTCTATATTCTTTTCGTCATATGGACGTCTACAGGCAGGACAAAGACCATTGAGAGTTGTGCGAATATTATTGTAGCAAAATTGGCATATCTAATTCGTTTAAAACCACGTGCTTAATTGTTAATAATGTTAAGTCCAAATTCGCTTTCATTCATATCAGCAGTATACTAACCTGGTAGCCGCAAGGACACGGTTTAAACGTCTTATCCTGCAGATCAAACTCTTCTACACATAGAGGGCAAGTTTCCTCATCGTTATCGTCGATTAACTGGTCCCGCAACAACCGAGACATAACTCTTGTTCATACAATTTTGAGACTGAAGAACGACACCAACTGATAAACTATCCTGAAAATTTTCGCGTGTACCCTCGTTAATTCTTCCACGTTAAAATCAACCAAAATATTCGTGCACTAAATTTTTTTCTTCATGTAACCCTTCTTCCACAAATTAAATCAACGATACGAAGCTTTGAATAGTTAACTTTCAACTTGATCACGCAGTTATAACGCTAAACTTTAACCAATATCAGCCCATGAACTCAATCCGCCATCCGTAGTAACAAGATCAGCTTGTGTCACGTGTTCTATTACTTGACTCATCAAAATGGCTTAGCTATATACGGTTGCTGCGCCATATCCGTTTACAAATCGGGTAGATGGATAGCCGATGGTTGACAGAGGAAGGGAGAGAAAAGATGGTTAGTCTTGTAAGAAAAAGAAATGGGTTAAGTGTTTTGAAGGCGAGTTTGAGTAAGGGAAGACTTACAAAAGCTTATTGTTCAATATTTATTGATAAGCTTATTACATTCTGAGGTTCATCGGACCACTAATCAAAATCAACCGCAAAATCTCTGTTGTCAAGTTACCAAATACTGAGGGAACATCACGTGATGGGACTTGATTCTGGAGAGTATGGGTAATGAATTGATTAATAGACCAAAGTAATGGTAAGTGTAATTAATATATAATAGCATGAACCGTTAGAAATTTCTATTAATGCTATCCAACTCCCCTGATAGATTATTAAACTACTTCGGTAAAATTTCCGCATCTCCATAATCTTGTAAAATCACGTGACTTTGATAAATATGAGCCCGCGCGTAGAAGGTAAGTTAACAGGTTTTGTGGAGAGTTTTGTTAGTATACTTTAATGGGAAACGACTTTAGAGTGTGAGAGATGGATAATCTGACCAAAGTTAAACCATTATTCTAATCGTATGATTACTAGGCAAAAGTTATTCATTGGAAGTTTTCATTAGTTTACCTTAAGTGTATATGCATAGTACATTTAACTTGTTCGCTTGAGATGTGGTTTTTTTTAAGTTAAATTTCCATCTACTTAACTGTTTCCCAAAAAAGATCTCACAATGTTTTCATCCAATTTACAAAGCTATTACACGATTTTTCGCAGCACATTTCACCCACGCGTATCAATCGTCAAAAAAACATTCCTCCCTCTCCCGATAATACCCTCATCTCCGTTCTCTTCCACACTTCAACGCTCCCACACTTCCACCAAGCTGCCTCCCAATACCCGTGTACGTTGTTCTGTGTTATCACGTGTTCGGATAATAGTATTACCGTGAAAAATGACATTAACAAAAGGTTACTTAGCTCGAGGCTCGGCCTGCACCATGTGAGCATATCCGCGAACCGGTTACTAATCCTATTGAAAAGTATCGGGAAAAGGTAGCGCCGTTACATCAGTATGGGCAGTATTTAATGTCATGTCTGCCTAAGTATGTCCAACAATTCTCCGTTTGGAAAGATGAACTTGTATTGTTCATTCCGCCTAGTGCGGTACTACCAGTGTTTCATTTTCTCAAGTATCATACGGCGGCTGAGTACACACAAGTTAGTTGTATTACGGCAGTAGACTACCCTGCGCGTGAATACCGCTTTGAAGTTGTGTATAATTTACTGTCGGTTCGGTATAACTCACGTTTGCGCGTTAAAACTTATGCAAATGAGTCTACACCTGTACCGAGTATTACAAAACTTTATGATGGTGCTAATTGGTATGAACGTGAAGTGTTTGATATGTTTGGGATTTTCTTTGTCGGGCATCCCGATTTGCGTCGTATTCTCACAGATTACGGTTTTGATGGGCATCCTTTACGCAAAGATTTTCCACTTTCCGGTTTTACAGAAATTCGTTTCGACGAAGAAAAGAAGCGTATTGTGGTTGAACCATTGGAATTGACTCAGGCTTACCGGAATTTCCGTGGAGGATCAACGGTATGGGAGCCTGTTGGCCCAGGCTTAGATTTAACCCCCGAACAGGTATGCAGGTTCAACCTTGTTCCATGAAACAAACCCAGACTTTTTTTGCTAATTTTACACGTTTATTCTATGAAATAATTGAATGCTAATTTATCCCCTTCTTCGCAATTATTTTCTTCTTTATTAGTTCAAATTGCCCTCTGAAACTCCATCATCTGGTAGTACCTCACCGACAAACAAGAGTTAGATGTACAATGCCTTTATTTGTTACTGCTCATGACTATAATGAATAAATGAAAGTAACAGAATTGTATACTAAACATACTCTCAAATCCGTTCTAGCCATTAACCATAACCATACTATAGCGCATCAAAAATTCCAATAGTCGTTTCAAATCTTTTTTTAAGGAGCCTTCAAATTGTAAAGCAAAATACCATATTAATCAATCCAATTAAATTATTTCGTATTACAGTGCACCGTTTACCTCATAATGGAACCAAGTTACCGCAGGCGAGGCGGGTAAAATCAGGAGCATGAACGACAAAGCTTAAGTTTCCAATATAGGCAGGGTTTCTCGAGTCGAGGGATGAAAATGGATCGAAAAACCTGTTGAAATATAAACATGTTAGTGCGCGCTTAGGTCCATAGGCAGGTAATCACTTGTGAGTACAGATAGTTGAGCGGACATCTGGCCATTTTACATTGTGTGCAGCACTAAATTACCAGAGGGTTTGAGAAGAGATGATTTGCCAACTTACGTCTTCATAAAAACAGGATTAAATGCATTGGTTCCGTTGCGAAACAATTTGGCATCATCCCTAGTGAGTTCGCCATACTTTCCACTAAGATTTCCAACTTGACAATACTGTCGATGATTTTCATCACATTTATGTTCACCGTTTTTTAACTTTTCCACGGTGTTAAATGGATCGAAATGGCCCTTGGTAGCTTCACAGTCGGTTTCATTGGGTTTCATTGGCAGCTCATGAATATGGTAAGCTGATATAAAGATAATAATTCGGGGATTAGTGATGAATCATTGTACAAACGAGTTGATTTGTTTTTGTGTATATGGTTAATTGGGCATTGATGGAGAAATCGATTGTACTTACAGTATGGACCATCTTCTAATAACATATTTCCGATGGTTATATCGAATATAACCCCGCGGATTTGAATGATTTCATCGTGCCCGTCTTGTGTTATTGTGACTTGACGGACTGCAGGGGATATAAGAACCATTCCAACTACATCATCTGGGTATTTGGTAGGTTTATTTGCAGATGGGGTTGAAGAGGAGCAATTTGTCTTGGCATTTTGAAGTTCATTGTTCAAGATTTTGATGCGAGATGACGGAGATAATGTCACTATATAATCTTTTATGGGGGGCAATGCATTTTCTGTGAGAAATTTCGTTTCACATTCGGTACTCTTGTAACGTATAACTTTGTCGACCTGCGTTGATTTATTGGGAGTTTGGAAGCTCTGTTGATTATCATTGGAGCAAATTTGGTTATGTTCACCCAACACTCTAACGATACAAATGAATAACCATATCCAAGGAACTTTCATCTTGATGGGTAAGATTTATTATAAGATTAAGTATATACGTACACATACGCACATGCACACATATGTATGCATATACAAGCAAGCGCACGATCTTTTTACTGCTTCCTATATTGATTAACTTGGTTGTTAGATGGTAAAGAATAAGAAATGTTAATATACGTGTGGATAACAGTTAAGATTAGCTTAAGGATATCCGATATATGGGATAATTGGGAAAAAGCTGTTAAAATTATGATAGAATAATGCAAAATAACTGATAAAAGGATACCTGTTCAACTGTAAGCTAGCTAACAGGAATCGAAATATAGGAGAGGAGAAGAAGGGAATCAAATGGATTAGCATAGCATTGTGGATGTTGATAAAAAGGAAAGGGCCATTAAACAGTTTAGAATGTCAACAAAGGAGCCAATTGAGAAATCGTATGTTTGCATGGAGGGTGTTATTGCCGAAAGAATGGTAAAAATGAAGGGAGGGGGAACAACACACGTAGAGATATGGTTGGAGTTGCAATCCAATTCTCTTTTGCGAATACATATTAACGCTTACCAGACAGTGAAGCTTGTATTTCCGTGATCCACTGGCACTTGTTGGCTCCCCGGCGGCTCCCCCGCTGGCTGCGCCTATACACACCAGCACCTTGCACGGACTAACCAGTTCTTCCGCCACCCCCAGCAAAACGCCACGCGGCAACCACGAATCGGGATATCACGTGAGCGGCCCGAGAGGAAGGAGGGTTCGGCGAAGGGTGAATGGGCAAAAGGGGATTGCCGATTGGACTTAAATGTCTATGACGGGATGGAGACCTCCGCTGCTCAGACGAGACTCACGTAAATCTAGCCTCCATCCTTTCCACGTAATTAGTTCACGCTTTACGCTATTGATTCGCATCTCCTGGGCTTTACTCTCGGCTAGTATTGCGGCTTGGTAGGCACCTTCATCGATTTCCAAAAAGTCGTTCAACTCAGTAATACCATCTTCTTCTTCTTCTTTATTCACACAATTTATTTCTTGATTATTTGCTAAATAATTATCCTCTTGTAAACCCTTTGTCTTTGTATAAAACTGCCTTGGAGATCGAACTGGTGATGTTAATAAATCAACATCGTGAAATTCTTGCATTTCATCTTTAGTAATCAAGGGTTCACAGTTATGATGTTTAGCTTGCTTCATATTTTCTTTTAACGTCTTTTCAATATCACCCTGTTTATTTGTCACATCCTTCAATGATTCAACTGTTACATATCCTTCTTTTGAATCAATTTGTGATATATCCTTCTTCGATCCTTCATATTCGCGTAATTTTTCTTCAAGTTTATAAACTTGTCTTTCAAGACTCGATACTCGCAACTCCGCTATGTTTGCTCGTTCACGTTCTCTTCTAAACTTCTCTTCCAATCTAATATACCGCTCTTCGCTCAATTTATCCTTGCTTTCATGTTCAATTAGATCTTTTGTATCCCAATTATCCCTAACTTCACTTAGATCTCCCTTGCACAATAGTGCCGATTCTACCTTCCCTTCCACACCATCTTTTTCCTTTGCATTATTATCATGTACGCCAGCTGTTAGTTTAATGGGATCATAATGCTCATTGCTTTCCCTGAATACTCCCCCATCAACTGAGCTCAATAGTTCCTCTTCCCTTTTCCCAAATGAACGCTCTCTCACATGAACATTGGTTTCATCAACATAACACATGGGTAATTCATCTGAAATATCCTTTCTATCATACACATTAAAATTTTCCCTTGACCCTTCCGTCCATGAAAGATCGGGTTTACCTTCCCCTCCCGGCCCATCTTCCGTTAAATGAATATCTTCTTGAGAATCTCGCAACAAATGTATTGAACTACCGCTTGGCGACTCTGTTAAATAAACCCGAGCAAAAGAATCCAATGAGTTTTGAGAATTTTGACTTGACGAGGTAAACGTCTGTCGCTTCAATTTTTCAAACTAATAAAAATCCCAATATGTCAACTAAAATTTGTCATTATGCTAACTCAATTAAATGAAACATTAACTTCAATCAATTACTCTTCTTTAATTTATCATAAATCCCATTTCATCTTTAGCCAAGCTATTTGTAAGACCATCAAAGTGATAATACAAAATGTTTCTTAGCATATACACCAAATAAACTTCAAAATACCACCCAAACCGCCACGACAAATATTAAAACATCAATTCTCCTCCCGAATATATCAAGGTAAAATGAATATATAAATCATCCAAATCACATAATAAAATCATTTTCAAATATCGCGTGCGTACCCTTTTGCGAGCATACTGAAGCTTCAGCTCCACACTTTTATCATTAGTAGTTATATTATCCTTCATCACAATAAATAAATAGATTGTTACAATCCGATTATCCTTTCACAACATGTAACTTTGGTCCATGAACCAAGAAATTTATACTTCCAAAACATCCAGCTTTCCCATTCTAACCGCTTCCTCACCGACCCAACCCTCCGGATAATCTCTCTCCCGACCCCTCTGCTTAATTGCTGTCTCCCGGAAAATAGTTTGTTCCAACACCTATCATATTGTTAAATCACGTGACAATCACTAGGTAGACAGTACTCGGAAAATTTCCTTAAGGCGATTTATAAAATACTTTGGGGGGGTTTTCCCTGGCCATAAGTCTTCTTTCACGTGTAAATGGTATGATTGATTTACAGGACTTTTCACCATAAATGCGTCTGACGTTGAATTAATCTTTTTAATATTTTCAAAAGAATTTCCCTCTACTCCTTCTCCTTACCAGCAAAATACTCCTCTCATTAATCTCCCTCTATTCGTAGCTCATCGACAAATCGTACATTATTTACACCTGTGCTCACGCACTCTTGATCTACCCTTGTAGCTCGTTTCATTGTCATTAACTAGTTTGGTGATAATGATTGTTTACATGTCTCTCATTCACATAAAATGGATTGTTAATTTTTCAACTTGTTTAACCAAACTTATACCCATCAATTTCACAGTGTAATATGTAACAAATAAGTACTACAACTTGAATGCTCTAAACGGCAAAATTTGTATGACCTTAATGACCTTAACTAGCAGTATCATTTTCCCGTATTGCTAATTCTCTCCAAGTATCACCCACTCGTCGTACATGATTTACCATGCTCGAAATTTCCACACAAAGCCATACCATATCCTACCCTCTCTAACCACTCTTTCACCCCAACTCGCCCATTACCACACAAACCTTTTACTACTCTTGCTCCAAAACCTCTCTAATCCTTCTTAAACCATACTTTGAGGATTTTCAAATCTTCCCCCAAGTCACGTGCCTCAACTCGTGTTGCTTATATAATCGTCAGTGGGTTTTAAGCGAAAGTTCGTGCGATTTTATCCCCAAATTGGTCTTTTTCTTCATTTATTCCATTTTCTTCTTCCAGCATCACAAAATTTGGTTCAACTTCTATTTGCTGTTTTACTTTGTTCTATTAAATCTCACATTCTTCTTAATACATCTCTAGAGTGCCCAATTTATCACATCTCACGTCATCCCCTTCAATTATCTCGTCCCTTGATGCTTGCTTCTTGCCTATTTATCCGTCTTTCCATTCCCTGACTTGGTTAGCTCCATCTATTGTCCAATTATTATTTTTTGCCTTCTTTTGACCTCTTTAATATAAAGTTCGAAGCTTTTTATTCTATACTGCTTATACTTCACCTGCTGGTGTTAACTGCTTTTTCCATTACCATATGCTAAACCGAGCCTCTCTTTCCATCGTTAAATATGAGGTTCTCGAAACATCTACACGATTTGACTCAACCACTAAACTTTCACTGTCAAATGACCAAGTGCCTGTAATGATTAGCCTCTAAATGATCTATCCCAATCATATACCTCTAATCTGCTCATATGAGTATCGTTAGGTGGTTATCTTTACACTAGCGGCACAGTTTGTGGCCTTTTATTCTCTCTTATTTCTCATTCTAACCTTATTTGTTCCCTTTCTCATAAATGAAATTGGTTACATGATGGATCTCCAATTCTTGACTCTTCCTCTCATAAACCTCAATTGGCTCACTCTTCGTTTATTATATTCCGTGAATAAACATCTTCCCAGGCTTCCAAAACTATACAATTGTCACCCCTCTTACGCACCCTCACTCTCATTCATTCATTTGTTTGTGCTTTCATCTACTAGTCGGTATTATTCAACACGTACGCTCATAATGATTAACCTACCAGATCTACTTCTTTCACCGGATGAAATGTTATTGTACCTAGGATAATATGAATTTTCCACTGGTATACACCATTCTCCCCCTTCTTGATACGAAATGTGGGTAACAACCCAAATCAGTCCCTTTTACCGGAAAAAATTAAAAAATACCTTTTATTCCAATCGCGCTTGACATTTCAAGCCTAATCATTGCCTTGCTGTTCATAATAAGTTGTGCTCTAATCTTGCTTTAATTATGTGTCACCTTGCAGTGGCTCGGAGGCTTCTCACGGTATATTTCCCGGTATATATTAGATACTTTTATAGCTAATTTTAATGCTGTCGACTTCGCGGCTAATATCAACGCTATTTATTTATTTTATTCGTGGAGAATCATCATGGTGGGCACTCGTTAACTTATCCTTGTGCCTAATCAACCTTCTCCCTATCGTTCAACTACCCTTATCCAAATTTTCACATTATTTTCTTTCCCTTTAGACGAGTCTTCCCTACCTTCGTACTTGTATTCGTGCATACTAATCTATTCACAGTATTACTTTCACCCAATTTGGTTGATTGATATTCCATAACGCATTCTTGATCAGGCCGTTTACTGAATCGATTTAATATCCTTCCACCTCCATGCCTCGCTGAGTGATATAATTCGTGTCACGATTTCGCAATTTGACCCGCTACTGAAATTTCTCTCATAGACGAGATACTTCGCCATCTACATTTTCTATCTTGACCGTTTAATCCGTCTTTTTCGATCTACCCGCCCGGCTTACTGCTAATTTTATGACGTCAGGGGCAGCTTATGCCAGCATTTCATCATTCCATTATCGTTGCGTAAGGTTTTCTTTAGTCCAAGTTCCGATATTTTGCATATGTCCTGTTGATTGGTGACCAGCAAACCGGCTGGCTGACTGACTGGCTAGATATCCCGCTCTACACTCCCACTACTTTGAAAAATGCTAACATCTTAATGCCAACTCATATGTCGTGTCAATCCTACCCTATGCTTCCATAGATTACTCCGAAAATTGATCATCAGGCTTCTTTTATATGCCTGATTTGGCTCTTTTAATGCAATTCTTGACATTACTCTACCTTTTAATGTATATCTCCCGCAATCGTGGCGTCGGCAATTTTCATTTAAATGATTCGATGCTCTTACATGTCATATCACACCACACCACTCACTTAACTTACCGCTACGAAGATTTTAGTTAAGCTCATTTTTGAATGGGTTCCCACTCTAGTTTTCTACTTGCTGCCGTCTTGGGAGCCCCTTGCTTTACTAACATACTGATTTTACTATTTCGTCTAATGAATCTTCCATCTTCTTATCTTCCCTTCACATTTACTAACGCATTACGAAAGATTTTCTTGATCTGGGTGGCAAACGGTTTGTCTCAAAATTTGCCCTTACTCTTGTCTGAACATCAATTTTCATCGACCCTCCTTTCTACTACGTCAAAGCCAACTATGGCATAATGTCTCACTCTCTTTTCTATTAACCGCCCAAAGATTGTTTAGTCTTGCAGCCCACTATATATTGCAAATTTTCATACATTCCCTTCGCACCGACCACGCTTTTTTTCAATCCGTTTAGCTACTTCACACCCTTGCTTTTCAACACCGCATTGGACCATTTACTCTTCCTTCGTGATATCCACTGGATAACTGTTCTAATGATTCCAAATATATAACGGAACCAGCTCAAATCCATTCGCGGATCTGCGACTGCATCTTACTCTTCGAATATATGTCATACTTCTTAAAGCGCTCATTCATACATTGACCAGTTATCAGTGAGTTAAACTGGAATAGCTTCCACTTGTTAAGTATATCGGATCCAGAAGGTCTTGCATTTACCTTTATATTGGGACCGCTAATACTAACTACCGATAATTACACTTGTTTGTTTCCAATACCGTCTTGCGCAGTTTGGTCTGCATTATCGGATCACAAACACTCATTTCAGAGCCTCCCGCATCCTGTTTTGAGCTGTCGGATAAATTTGTTATTTCATCGGGTGTACTCCACGTTTATTTATCCCACGACTTTAACGTTGGCTTTATTATAGACGTCCGTTTCCTATCGCCTATATTGCAATTATCCGATTGCTGCGACTTGGACTTAATTCTATATCCGACGGATTCTTCCCCTTTTACCTTAAGTTGCCCGGGCCTAGTTTAACTTTGCATATATCTAGACCTTTTTTCGCATTAACGACTAGTATCTATTTCAGTGTTTTTTTTGCGCCGCCTAACTAATTTTTTTGGATTTATACAATTAACGTTCCTCTTATCCACACGGTCACCCTGGTTGATGGTTCACTCTCTCCACAAACTGCTCAACGTTTGCCTAAACATTCGTACTTATCTCACGTCAACGATTCATCGCATACACAAAAGTATACTGACCTTTAATCATAATAAATCTTTTGCTTAACGTGAGACGACTGGTCAGTTATTATTTTGTCCATACAGTCTTTTAATGCTATTATTATCAACAGTGCATGCTTGTCTTTGGTACGCTTCCCCGCATTTGCAGTCTGCAATACTCAACATAACCAACTGGGTAGTCGAGTAGCCGTGGTGCAACATACTCCTAGCCTGAAGCGCTCTTTAGGTATACGAATATACCCGGACACTTTGCTGCTGTGAGACCCAGTCCAACTTGACTTTTACTTATACACATCACTTATTCATGATATACCCCCAACCAGTATGGTGATCTCACTAGAATCTAGCATAAATCATGCGAACTTAGTCGTCGCTAAAAGTCGCGTGGGTCGATACTTTAGACTGGAAAATTCAGGGCACCCTAAAGAGCGCAAGGGGTCTTTTTTTTTCACGGAACTAAGAGCTGGTTTAGCGACATTTTTTGCCATGGCCTATGTTATATCAGTTAATGCAGCGGTAGTATCCGATTCTGGTGGAACTTGTGTATGCCCTATTACTTCGAAAGACTTTTGCAATACAGATCGAGATTATCTACTGTGTAAGCAGAAGATAAGTCGAGACTTGGTGACAGCCACTGCGGCCATATCAGCACTAGCTACATTTTGTATGGGTTTGTTTGCCAATATACCCGTGGCATTAGCACCTGGAATGGGCCTAAATGCCTACTTCGCATATACAGTTGTAGGATACCATGGTTCAGGTGCTGTGCCATACAAAATTGCGTTGACGGCAGTTTTTGTGGAAGGCTTTGTTTTCCTCGCTCTGACGTTGTTAGGAATACGTCAATGGCTGGCGAGGGTAATTCCTGCATCGATTAAATTAGCAACTGGAGTAGGAATTGGCTTATATTTAGCATTGATCGGGTTAACTTACAGTGCGGGGATCGGTGCGATAACTGGGGCGCAGAGTACACCATTGGAGTTAGCAGGGTGTGTATCATCTATGCGAAATGCGAGTGGAATGTGCCCATCGAGCGTACGAATGCGAAATCCAACGATGTGGTTGGGGATATTTGTGGGAGGGTTTCTGACAGTCTTGCTAATGATGTTTCGTGTGAAAGGGGCGATTATCATTGGTATTATGCTAGTGTCAATACTTTCGTGGCCGAGGTCAACACCTTTAACGTATTTTCCTCAATCGGAATTGGGAGATAGTAAATTTGAATTTTTCCGCAAAATTGTTGCCTTCAGGCCTATTCAAAAAACTTTGGCCGTGCAAGAATGGAATTTGTCGGGGCACGCTGCCCAATTTGGAATAGCGTTTATAACGTTTCTCTACGTTGACATACTGGATTGTACAGCAACGCTGTATAGCATGGCCAAATTTTGTGGAGCAGTGGACGCCGACACTCATGATTTCGAAAGGTCGACTATAGCTTACTCTGTGGATGCTTTATCAATTTCAGTTGGATCGTTACTGGGAACGCCACCTGTCACGGCGTATATTGAATCTGGAGCAGGTATATCAGAAGGAGGATCTACGGGATTGACTGCGATATTTGCGGGGCTGTTCTTTTTCGTAGCGGTATTTTTTGCGCCAATATTTGCGTCAATACCACCGTGGGCGACGGGGTGTACATTAATATTGGTAGGATGCTTAATGGCGAAAGCAGCGGCGGAGATTAACTGGAGATATTTGGGGGACGCAATTCCAGCATTTGTTACGATGGCTGCAATGCCATTTACATACTCTATTGCATACGGATTGATTGCAGGTATTATGAGTTACATTATAATAAACGGGTGCGTATGGGCAATTGAAAAGACGTCGGGTGGGAGATTAAAAGCCGATAAAAAGGATGAGAAGGATGAGTGGAGTTGGAAAGTGACACAAGCGGGTAATCGATGGAGGCTACGTAAACGAGTGCGCAGGGCATTTCACGATATTTGTACGATAGAGAGATCGGGAAAGTGTGGGGAGAGTAATCGCCCAGACCAAACGTTTCATGACCATCACGATAGAGAGGAAGGGACCAACAGAGAGAACGATGGAGATAGTCATGAAGAGGGTGGAGTATTGATGCATGAAGAGACGGATCATTTGAGCCGTAGTTCAGTTAAAGAGGAGGGTGGTAAGGAAGTAATTGACGAGAAGAGTGAATCTAGAAAAGTTTAACAGAATGTTTGCTTTAAGCATGCATATATCACCAAGATATTTTTATTAATTTACTGGTAACGCCGCGGCGACACATGGGAATGGCAAATTGAAGGGAAACCTAACAACTACATTTAGGATGGATTGAGCGGCAATTGAGGGCTGTTTTGGATAATATGATAGATACATTGGTGATGGAGCTTTTGACGTTTTGAAAAGTAAAATATTTCTACAAGTTGTAAAATGCAGAGACATGTTTCAATTCAACGCGAAAGTACACGAAAATCTCCGTAGTAAATTTTAACTAAGTATACAATAACCTTTATAAGATTGTGTATAATAGCATGGTACTGATTATATGCGGTAAGTAGTCTATCTATTAAATAGAATTCCATCCTTAACCTACGGTTCAATACCCCGAATAATTCTATAGTTCAGCCCTACGGAGCGGGTGAGATGTGGCGAATGCGGGAGGATGAGCAACGAGTGGCGAATAGTTGGGGATGGGTGTGTTCCACGATAGCTTAGTTTACGCGCTTGGTACACCAATTAAGCCGGCAGTAGATGGTTCGGGATTCTTTGCGAAGGGATTAAAAGCGTTCTTTTGATGGCGCGCGCAATGACAAAGACAGGACGGGTAGGGCATGGTATGGTGCGGTGCGGTACGGTACAGTATCCGGTATCTGGTATATAATAGTGCGCGTTATACATTAGCTAGTTTAGTCTCTACTAAAACGAGCTTAGCGCATGTGTAATCGTAATGTAATAGTATGTGGGAATGCCTTTGACGATTTATTCCTAGTACTACCCAACGTTTAACGAGCTACTGGTTAACAATAATATCACACATTTCTTATCATATCTACTTATAAAATAGCTAAGTATACACTATCTGTCTATGCCTAGTAAAATTTAATAACTATACGTATACCAGATTTTTCCCGTTAGTTAACCCGGACGACCTTGCGTAGTTTGTGAACGGCTTGAGAATATATCCTCCCTCTCCCCAAAACTCATGTCTAAATTTTTCGTTAAGCATACATACGCGTGGGCGGGAGGGCAGGCGTGCGGACTTGGGTACCAATTTCTTCAGTAAATCTACTTGGTCGTCTTTAACTCCAACTAGTACAAATCATGCCGATATTACCTTCGGCACGGTAAACATTGGCGTGCAAAATAGTCAAATTTACTACTGCCAGTCGGGTGCACGTGTACTACATAAAATAATCAAGGTTCGGTAACCCGATAAGAGCTTAGATGATAAACATTTTGATAAATTTTATCGGCTTACCGAATCGTCTAACGTTACATGATGATTTAGATGGTGAATTGCTGAAGGATCAGTTTCACAGGATAAACAATCTGGTCCAGGATATTGTAAAAACCAGTTAGAAATATTTTTCCATAACTTCCACTTATAGGGTACATGATAAACTAGAAGCTACATTATACCAACCTTACTGTACAAAACTCTTATCTCCTTCATTCTCCTCAGCGGTATTCTACAATACTCTCATCTCACTAACTTATAACTACTAGCATAGACCACAGTAAATGGATTAAAAATCATCTAGCAAAACTATACGAACGTTTCAACGTTAGCTTTTCACCGCTTCCCGCTTCCCGCATCCTGCTTACCGCTAACTGTTAACTCTTAACTGCTAATATCACTTGATTCTCTATTCGCGCGACTCTTTTCCTCCCCTCCGCTCCCATACGCGTCAACTTTTCCAAATACGGTCGGCTTCATATTTTGCCATTCCGAATTCTAGCTGAGTCAGCATACAAAAAATCGAATATTTTAAATGGAATCTCGCTTGGTTCACACGGTTGGGCATCTTTTTAATCGGATTTTTTACAAGCTTCTACATGGTGGGATTTTCACAATAGAAAACGTATCACACGTTTTACACAGTGTGTGTATTCTTCTACTAATTTGTTAACTTTATTACGGGAATTCATTCTACCCCAATACGGCAAGGCAAGGCACGTACGGAGGACTGAGGGTCGGACTGACGAACGAGTGGACTACGGACACTTTGTCAAAGGTCCATTCCGCTCATGCTCACTCCGCCGACTCTTCCTTCGTTGTGCAGTCAGCAGCAGCAGTAGCAGCAGCAACATCATCATTCCTTTCTTCTTTTCCTTTATAGGACTCCCCTTCCAATGTAAACATCCAACTATTTGCACACACTTACCTTCTCTACATTGCTCTTAGCCATCATCACACGTTAGAAGCATTACAATCATGCTTTAACCTAATTTGTTACCAGATGCCTTTCAATTCACTATTATCCATAAACTACCGTCTACCCTAGTCATGGCCCTTTCTTCCTCTTCTTCATCACCTTCCCGCGCTTCAACTTCATCTGATACTTCTTCATCCGATCGTCAATTGGCGTTGCGTGATGCTGTTCTACTAAATACATTTTCACGCGCCTCCGAATCACCCGTCGAATTATCTAACGCTACAAGCTCAACTACAAGCGCTAAATCATCCGCTGACCGTGATATTTTTGCCATTGCCTTCTTCTCTTCTCCCGATTTTGATCCTCCTACTGAATCTATTGATCAAAGAAATCCCGATACTATCCCAGCTCAAACTTCTCCCTTTCCACCATCATCTTCATCTTCCCTAAAATCCTCATCCACTCCCTCGGCTTTCCCGATTTCTTCCACATCTTTGCCACTGCAATCTCCTTCTCACGCCTTATCACCAGACCTAACTCAAGCTGCTGTCAATTCTACTCTACCTATTAAACATACCAGTGACATGACCCTAGATAATACATCCCTTGGTTCCACGTTAAAACTGCCTCCGGCCGGGTCGGGGCGCTCTTCCGCCATTAATTTACCTTCACCGTCCTGCTCAACTGCCTCTTCATCTCATACTCCCGACATCATGACTAATCACTTGGTCAGTACTTCTCAAAACGATTCTATAATGGTTCCAACGCCTCGACCCTCAAGTTCATGGCCAATTTCTCTCCCTGATAATGCTCCTACGAATGTTTTACCCCGTGAAAATATTCTTAGCAAACCTGTACTTGAGTCTGCAGTGTCAGAGGGCTCATCATTTCCCAACAGAATAAAATGTCAGCTTAATTCGGAATCCTCTCCTCGGTCTGTAAGGTCAAAATCAAAGTTAACAGCAAATGATACCCGGTTTCGCAATAATTTTGGCCGCTTCATATCATTGTTGAATTGTTGCTCTATTACCCGGGAAAATTTAATGGTTAAACCTTCATTAGAAAAAATAAACGCCAGAGAGTCTGATACAAATCGGTTTTCCGAATTATTTATGCAAGATTATTGTATTCTTGAAAGATTTTTTCTCCGGAAACATCCCCAGAAATTTCATTCTGCATCTAATCATTTATTTAAAGAAAAATCTCGAAGTTCTTATTCAAAATTATTATCCTCACGGTAAGTAACATTGGGTTACGATTTGTTCGACTCATCATGTGCTATGCTTTTCATATTAACATTTTAGCCGTATAGCGGTAAATTTTACGGTGTAAAACAATTACGGAGTTACTTCCCATGTTTTGGACCTCCCAAAGGCGAAAAAACAACTAAACAGGAGACCGTTAATGTTGTACCATCACAGTTAGCAACGTATCCTGCCGACCAGAAACCCGATACTCTTGAAGATAACGCTAATCGAAACAAAAGTCGAAAAATATCTAAACTGAGCCATGAAACCGCACTACCAAAGTTACCACATCCATTGTCCATGCGAACCATACAACAGGATGAGGATTTATTAATTGCAGATCGAACTTTACCACAGCAACAACTTGATGAAGATATCGAATTAACTGATACTGGGCCGTCTGTACCATTGTCCCAGTACGATATACCTTTGGTGAATGGTACAGATAGTGATGATGAGGCTTCATCATCAATTAGCTATGAGAATGGCAGTGTAGTTGCATGTCGACAAGATGGACTAACACTATCGTTATCACATTCATCTACATTATCATCGAAGCAAGTATCACTTCCCTTGTCCTCATCTTTAACATCATCAGGACTTGGAATTGAGCCCGAATTCTTCGCAGGGCTTATGGGACCCCCACGTTATCTCTTACCGCCCATTCGCCCTGAACTTCGTGGCAGGAAATGTTTAATCCTTGATCTTGACGAGACCCTCGTTCATAGCAGCTTCAAAGTAAGTTTCTGCAAATCACATATCAATTCTATTAAATAATATAAATTATATGCTAATTCTACGATGACGATAGATTTTAAATCATTCGGATTTCACAATTCCCGTGGAAATTGAAGGCCGGTTTCACAATGTATACGTTATTAAACGACCAGGAGTTGACGAATTTATGAAACGAGTTGGCGAATTGTTCGAAATTGTCGTTTTTACGGCTTCAGTATCCAAGTATGGAAATCCTCTCCTTGATCAACTTGATGTGCATGGTGTAGTACATCACAGATTATTTCGTGAAAGTTGTTACAATCATCATGGTAATTATGTTAAGGTAAGAAATTTCTAAATTTTTCATACTAAGAGTAGTGTTTAATTTACCCTTTTACTTCAGGATCTTTCACAAGTTGGACGTGATCTTAAAGATACCATCATAATAGATAATTCTCCTACATCGTATATCCTTCATCCACAGCACGCTCTTCCCATTAGTTCATGGTTTTTCGATGCACATGATAACGAATTACTCGATTTAATCCCCGTACTTGAAGACTTAGCTAGCTCTCGAGTTAGTGATGTTAGCCTCGTCCTTGATGTGTCATTATAGTCAACCTTGTTTAAACGTTTGTTTTACAGAGCGGAATTATCCGTTAAATATCCCTCTGACTATACATTCACATTTCATTCAACTTAACCCAAGTAACTCTCATACATACGTATCTAACTATGTTTCGTCTTGCAAGTCAAAATTGACCTTTTTTACTCACGATTATCTTGGGTATATTTATTATATACGCATTAGGTTATGTAAATATATGTTTATATTTTGACATTCCGGTGTTATTGAGTCCTGCATTAGAAATAATAGATGTGTACATACTTAACTTTTAGCTTTTCTTGTTTCATCGTTTTTCTCCCCCCCGCCCGCCCCAGCCACGTCAGCCCTACACCGCCACCCGCCCGATGCGTCATTCGGTTCTACTTACCTAAGCCGTAGCGTATGGTGCACGTGACATTGTTCAAGGATTTAAGCGTAAAAAGTTTGTGCGAGGAAAGGGTTTTGAGGGAGAAATGAAAGCTTAGGTTGCCGACAAGTTGATATTTAAGAATTTGATTTGTTTTAAATGCTTTTTCAAACATTTTATCACATTGAATGCCATATAACGGGTTACAAGTCCAGAAATCGTGGTTGCCTGGTTGGATACATCCTTTACGATATACTTCTTCATTGGGATTTTCCCGGACACATTTTTCGAGTATATTAAGCAAAATGTCACGGTCGAGTGAAATTGAGTCTAAAGATGATTCAATTCCCAAGTTAGTGGATGAGTTGAAGGGAAAATTGCGCATGGAAAGTACTGAAAAACGGGATTTATTATGTGAAGCTGAACGTAGAATTCAATTGGAATGGGCCAAACAACGTATCTTCGAGGTTAATCCTCCCTTACAATATACTACCACATTACCCAAGCAGAAATTTTTCGGCACTATGGCATTTCCTTACATGAACGGACGTTTGCACGTTGGACATGCTTTTACGTGGAGTAAAGTTGAATTCATGGCAGGTTGGGCTCGTATGCTTAATCGTCAAGCTTTACTCCCCCTTGGATTTCACTGTACTGGTATGCCTATTAAAGCTTGTGCTGATAAACTTGTACTTGAAATGCAACAATTCGGTCAAGACTTCGCTCAATTTACAAATGTATCAGAACCTTCGGATTTGGATATTAATCCTAGTCAGGACATTATTAACAGTAGTACACATTCTCCTATCTCTACCTCCAATTCACCCGGGAGTCTTAATCAAACCAACGTTCGATCAGATATTACCAAATTTAGTACACGAAAAAGTAAAACAGTTGCTAAAACGGGTGGTGCTCGCTACCAATTCCAAATTATGGAATCTTTGGGCATCCCAAGACATGAAATTTTCAAGTTCGGGGATGCTAAATACTGGCTAGATTACTTTCCTCGATTAACCCAACAAGATCTTAGTGAAATGGGTTCACGCGTTGATTGGCGTAGAAGTTTTGTAACCACCGATCGTAATCCTTACTTTGATTCCTTTGTACGCTGGCAAATGAATAAATTGCGCGAAGCAGGTAAAATTAAATTTGGCAAGCGTTACACCGTTTACTCTCCGCTTGACGGCCAAGCATGCCTGGACCATGATCGGAGCAGTGGTGAGGGTATCACTATCCAAGAGTATACGGCTATCAAGCTACGCGTTCTCGAATGGGCCCCTAACGCAATAGCTGCTTTATCCAAGTTGCCCGATACTGAAAAATGCAAAGCCGTTTACTTTATTGCTGCCACATTACGGCCTGAAACTATGTACGGACAAACTGCTTGCTTTGTTGGCAAGGATATCGTATACGGCTTGTATAAAGCTCGTGACGGCGGTCTTTATGTTATCTCTGAACATGCCGCCCGAAATTTAGCTTACCAAGATATATTAGAACGGTGGGGTGAATTTACGTGTGTAGCGCAAATAACAGGCGACAATATTATAGGAACTCTTGTCAATGCACCTTTATCTGTACATTCTTCAGGAATCCGGATTTTACCCATGTTAAATATTAAAGATACTAAGGGTACTGCTGTAGTTACATGTGTACCTTCAGATAGTCCCGATGACGTTGCCATGATCATGGAATTGCGTCGTAAACCAGAGTTTTACGGTATTAATCCAGAGTGGGCTAACCTTGATATTCTACCAATCATCAATACACCATCCTGGGGGAATTTAACAGCTGTTGCATTAGTGGATAGTATGAAAATTTCGTCACCACGAGATTTAAAACAGCTGGCTGAAGCTAAGGATATAGCGTACAAAGAAGGCTTTTATCAAGGTAAAATGATTTACGGTGATTACCTTGGCATGCCAGTACAGGAAGCAAAAATACAAGCTAAAGGAAAGTTAATTTCGCAAGGTGATGCTTTCGTTTACGCTGAACCCGACGGGGAGGTTATTTCTCGATCGGGAGATGTATGCGTTGCAGCACTACTTGATCAATGGTACCTGAATTATGGACGTGGTGAAACGGGCGGAGATGACGAGTGGTACTCCCAGGTACGAGATTGGATAGCGAACGATGGAGTCAATACATTTTCACTAGAGAGTAAACGACAATTTGAACAAACACTTTCATGGTTGTCACAATGGGCATGTGCACGCTCGTACGGTTTAGGCACTAAATTGCCGTGGGACGAATCATTTCTTGTTGAAAGTTTAAGTGATTCGACCATGTATATGGCATATTATACGATAGCTCACTACCTACACGGTGATTTATTTGGTAACACACCCGGCCTTGCTAACGTGGCACCCGGTGATTTAACGGATGAAGTTTGGGATTATTTATTTGCACGACGCAATACTATACCTGAAGCATGTACTATTGATCGTAATATGTTACAACAAATGCGCTCAGAGTTCGAGTACTGGTATCCAATGGATTATAGAGTATCAGGCAAAGATTTAGTACAAAATCATCTTACATTTTGCTTGTATACTCATGCAGCTTTACTAGATGAGAAGTTTTGGCCGCGAGGTATCCGGGTTAATGGACATTTGCTTTTAAACGGAGAAAAAATGAGCAAAAGTTCAGGAAATTTTCTGACGTTACACGAGGCATTGAAAAAATTTGGCGCGGATGCTACGCGCATTGCATTGGCGGATGCTGGAGATAGTATAGAAGATGCAAATTTCGAGGAGAGTGTTGCAAATGCCAGTATTTTACGACTTTACGAATTGCGTAAATGGATGGAAGAAAGTTTATGTGGAGTTGATGTACATCAAGAGTGCATACTAGGCGTGGAATTGAACAAGAGAAGCGAGGAGGTAGGGGAAAAATTTTTTGATGGCGTTTTCATGAATGATTTACGTGAAATAGTACGTGATACAAGGCGTTATTACGACGAAGGAAATTTCAAAGCTGCACTAAAACGGGGATTTTATGATGCCATGGGGGCCCGAGATGCATATCGAGAAGCATGCCGGAGTGCAGGAATAGATATGAGTACAGGGCTAATTTGGCTGTACGTTAAGGTACAAAGTTTATGCTTAGCACCTATTGCGCCGCATTTTTCGGAGTATGTGTGGAAGGATATACTAAAGCAAAGCACAAGCGTGCAGTATACGGAATTTGTGAAAATGGGAACACGGGATGAAGAAGCGCAACAAAATTTAGCGGGTAAGGAATGTATATTAGGAGAGTTTGACGAAAGAATAAGTCGGCTTGCTGGGTACATGCGAGCTACAGCAGGAAATATACTAGCGGCAGAGGGAGCGCATGGGAAGCGTATAGCACGGCTAAAAAAGAAAGCAGGGGGAAACAATGGCAAGGGGGGTTACGATCCAGGATTAAAGAAGCGTTTATACATTCTAGTAGCAGATGCGGAGCCTCTGTGGCAGCAAGAATGTTTAAGGATAGCGCGGGAGTGTATTAGCGAAGTGGAAATTGAAAAAGAGGGAGCAAAAAATACGTTTACAATCGATATGAAAAAAGCAATACAGCGTATTCCAGCGGCACAGCGAAAACGGGGTAGTGCTTACATGCAAACGTTGAAACGTCGAGTCGAAAATGATAATATAACGCTTGAACGAGAGATTTCACTGGAGGATGAGTTACGGGTAGTGGAATTGATGAAGAATGCACTTGCAAAAGCGGTACAGCGGTGTACGGAGGTGAAAGTACTGAGGGTTAGTCCTGAGGGGAAAGTATTGACACAGGAAGGGGAGCAAGACGAATTTCCCGTGGAAGTGATTGAATCGGCAGGGCCGGGAGATCCAGGATTCTACTTTGAAAATGTATGATAAGTGAAGGGGAAAAGCATACGTGAGCCTGGAACAGGCGTAAGAGATGCAGGTATAGTACTAGATGAGGATGACTAGGGAGGTTGTATGGATGGGGGAAAGGGGAAATTTATAAATTGATTAATTAATGACTAGGAGATGAAGATGGAGAAGAAATTTTTTTAAGTTCACGTAAGAGACGCGCATCGCTTGATCGAATTATTTGGCGACCTGCGTGATTAGCGAAGAGCTCTAGATGGGGAGCGATGCGTTGGGTTATAAAATGGTAGATTAGGTGGGTTAACGCGGCTATATACTGGGGAGTGGCGTTAAGAAGAAGTACGTTGGACGAAACGTAAGGAATTCCCTGCATGGAAAAGTCGTCTACAATACGCGACACACAATGCCATAGCGCAAAGCGAAGAGCACGTTCTAGGTCGTGAGGATCGGTGGAAGAATTGGAGAGGGAAGAAGTCGACATTTTTTGGGGGTAAAATTGCTCTAAAAAGTTATCGAACGGGTAAGGTGTAAAGGAGGTAAAAGGTTTATATTAGATAAAGATTGAATTGGCAAAATTCCAGATTTGATTGTCGAATAAATGCCAGGAGGAAACAAGGGAAGCTTTGGAAGTTTTTAGTAGATCAGCGTAACGAGTTTGTGTATTGTTCAATGAAGTTGGGATCATGGAAGGGAGGAAACCGAGGCGCCACGGCAATGCAGCAAAAGATTCGTAAGGCTGAAGGAGAAGTGGGGAAGAGGGTGAGTTGAAGTAATGGGAGAGAAGACGAAGGCGAGCTGGAGTAGATAGATTAGGATGATGTGATGGAGAAACCAGTGAACGAATCCAAGGATCACGGGATGCAAGTCCTTGAGCGCGAAGTAGTAGAGGTGAGATGGAAGAGTAAGAAAGTTGTAAGGATAGGAGTGTGATGGGATGTGGTAGCACGGTAAGTAAGAAAGTTTTAGGAGGTGGAGGAAAGGGAGGAAGTGAGGAAAGGGTTGAAACAGTGACGGAAGGGCATATAGAACAGGACGGTAGGCTTGGTGGACAAATAAGAAGATTTGGACAAGTTAACAAAGATTGGACTATAGGATGAAGTATGGAAGTAAATGGTTGGAGTAAAGGGGGTACGATTAAGTGAAACCGTTGGGAATAGGTTTGAAGCCAGGTATAGTGAAGATGTGAATTTATTAGAGAGGCAAGAAGAGTATGATTGGATGGTAAATGAGGGAGAAGGTTAGGAGAATAGAGTGAACACGCTTTAAGAAAGTTATTGGAAGGGCCTTGATATACGGGAGGAGGAATTTGATAGATTAGGGAAGATTTAGCGGTGAATGTTGGTAGGATGATTCGCGTTAACCAGGCATCTATTCCAGCAGCGTTTGCACACAAAGCGTGAGTGCTGAAAGGCGAAATACGAGTTAACGTGGAGCAGGAGAAAGAACTAGTAAAGGAGAATGGTGGGGTTGAGTTTAAAGGTATAACGTAGGGAGATATAAAGAGGGAAGGGGAGTCGGAGTTGAAATGAGAATGATTAAGGATAGGAGAGGGGTTTGAAGAGAATTGGTATGCGGAGGGATTTTTTAACGCGGATGACCAGGCGAGTAAGTAAAGTGGGTGGATTGAATTAAAGGAAAAATTCTCCGGAAGGGATTGAACAGACGGCGGGAAACGAGAGTAGAGGGAATGTTCACGAGCATAGTTTGGAAGGAGAATGATGGGCTGAAAACCTCGGGAATACCAGGCGTAAGACCAGGATTGAAAAAGTGGAGAGATGGTTGGCGTAGGACAGAATGTGTAAATGATTGAACGATGGAAGGGAAGATAAGATTTGGAGATATTGGGGAGGACGGAGGAAGGGTGGGATGGGAGGGAGACATGAGAAGGTGAAGTTGGAAAGAAGTGGTACCATAAAGTGTTACTTTTGCTGGAGGTAGTGGTATGGTTAATCGTGTCAGTTTTATTGATGAAAGAAGTATTGATAATATTATTGAAGAGAAGTAACATGAAGCTGAAAAAGGTCATCAGAAGGAACAGGGCCTTTAAACGACGGGTTAAACGGAGCAACATGGTGAAATGAAAAGGTTATGCTATGATGTGGGGTGAATGAATTAAAAATGAGAAGTGTCGAGTTTGACGGGTAAATTTTATGCAAGTTAGTAGTGACTGAGGGACAAACAATGGGGAGTTGAAGAGAGTGGCTATAGTATAAAACATATACAGTAACACTGGAAAACTAATTTAAGAAGATAAATGATTACGCCTTGAGATGTTGTTGGTATACCGGTTTTCTTACATGATAAAGCTCTACAATACACAGCGAGAAGAAATGGAGGAAGTTGGGGAGGGAGGGGATTGTAAGGGTTAGTTTTTACGATTTGCCGAGTTGGCGAATAAACGTAGGTATTTCTGTTTAATAACGCGTACAACAGAACGGCTGTAAGCCAAATAAACTGAGCAAAACCTTAGATGACCGATTAATTCAGTCCAAACTAACTTAATGCACTTCGTAATTGATTTCCCTAAATTTTTCCAAAAACCGCAATTTTAACGCCGGCAGGAACCACATGAAATACTCCCGGAAAAGGCAAGTTCTTCCCCGTGAAGACGAGACGAAAGGCTTCTGGAATTATCGGGGAATTTAAATTGTTGAGATGAAACAAGGGGTAGTTCTGGTCCACACCATTAGGCCTCTAATTCCGTCCCGATTCTCAAGCGTGAAAAATAATAGTTTTTCCGAATTAGGCAGTCGCGTCACATCGTGTCTCCATGTCAAACT
The DNA here is from genome assembly GCA_009733715.1 of Herpomyces periplanetae. Classification (NCBI taxonomy): domain Eukaryota; kingdom Fungi; phylum Ascomycota; class Laboulbeniomycetes; order Herpomycetales; family Herpomycetaceae; genus Herpomyces; species Herpomyces periplanetae. Next base: position 51,961 of record WMKJ01000014.1, on the reverse strand, counting down.
CAATCACCGTAGTGGGTTGGACTTTCCGCGGCACTTTTCGGTCCAAAGAGCTGCATACGTCATGATGACATTGCTTGCCGACAAAGCCGAAGTGGGGTCAGGTGATTTATGATTTCGGAAAAAAATTTTGGAAATTGGGGAATGTTTTTGCAAAGGAAAATTTTGTTGACACACAACTATTTTATATTTAACGAGGCTATGAAAAAGCCAAAAACCAGAGACCACCTTTATTTGAAGGTAGAAGTTTACGTGATACTAAATTGACATTTCTTACAAAAGACTATTAACTTTAACAGGTCGATTTCTATTAATTTTGATAAAATACCACATATGGTTATAATGATGGGCAATTTCAAAGGAAATTTGGAGCCTCGTTTTGTTCTCATTACGGGCTGCTCTAGTGGCGGAATTGGTCATGCTTTATCAAGAGAGTTCGCGAATCAAGGTTACGTTGTTATTAGCACTGTTCGCAACGCCGGTTCAGCAGGAAATCTTACGGATCTTGACTTTACGTCTACTGTCTCACTAGATAAATATAGTGAAGCTGGGCAGCAATTACGAATAGACTGGCGTAGAGGTGATTTTCAAGGCAAAGCAGCACCAATTTATTTATTATACGCAGACGTTTCATCGTGTGAATCGATAGATTTACTTTTCGAACAAGTTTCCCGTTTAACACGGGGAAAGTTGCACATTCTAGTAAATAATGCGGGATCAAATTATACTGTACCTGCGCTACACTCAAATATCGAACAAGATGTCCGTAAAATGTTCGAAACCAATTTATTCGGATTAATGCGTATGACAATAAAATTCACGCCTTTACTACGCGCTGAAGTATTACCACGACATTTACGTTTATCCCAAAAATCACCTTTAATCCGTCTATTATTAACCTTACTACCCCGTTTCAGAATTGATGATCGACCTCAACTTGTGCAAATCGGTAGCGTGGCAGGCTTAACGCCGTTTGTTTTTGGTAGTGCATACAACTGTTCAAAAGCTGCTGTTCATTCGTATACAGACTGCCTTAACCTTGAACTTGAGCCTCTAGGTATTCGCGTTCGATTAGTTATTACGGGTGGTGTTAAATCCAATATTGCGCGAACCCAACGTTCCTTACCCGATCAATCTCCGTACTCTTCCATATCAGAAGTGTACGAACAGCGTGTTCAACATAGTCAACAAAATGGTATTCCAGCTTCAATTTTCGCTAAAAATGTCGTCCGGGACATACTGAAAGATGAGCGTTCATCTTTCTCTCTTTTTCCCCTATTATCAACTGGTCATCGTTCATGGATCTGGAACGGTGGCCGTAGCTCTATCGTTTGGTTTCTTTATACATTTACACCTCGTGAAGTACTGGACTCTACCATGCGTTACCTTTTTTCTTTGAACCGAATATCTTCCCATTAATCTTTTCCTCTTCATTTCCGCCCAAACCCTTTCTCTTCCCGCCCCACCCTACCTCATGACTAAGCACTTTTCAGGTTTCTTCATTTAAGCCGTCATCATATAACCCGATGCTTGATAGCGCGTTTTTTTCTACGCTTTCACGACAATTTTTTCCTTATTCGCGATTGTTTTATACGCAGAAGAATTTTATCGGAATGGTGAGTTGGTTATTACGGTTTGAATAGGGATTTTTGGTGTCTTTGATTAATCCACAATCATTTTTAAGATTTTATGCGTGATTTGCTAAACCTTTAACTTAATCTTTACATTCTAGCAAACTTTGATCTTTTCATAGTATAACTGGAAAATAAAATCTTCTCGGTTTATTCTTGACCCTCTGGTCCTCTTACGCCAGTCATCATGGCGGTACTTTCGTTTTTACTACGCTCTTTAACATCTTCATTATATGGCATCGAGTTCTGTTGTTCAATAATCATTCTTGGTATCTACGGCTACTTTTTAGGTGTTTTGGCCAAAAATCAATTTCCTATTGCGCCATGGGTACGCGCTGTTGAAGGCATGGCCGGCGCCATAGCTTTATACTTACTCCTTGCTACCTTGTTAACCTTGTTTGTCGGTGCTCATCAATTCTTTGCTATATTGGCAAGTTTATTCAATATCGCCATGATAGGCGGATTTTTAGCTATAGCTGCCTTAACCAGGCATGGAGCTACATCGTGCAAAGGTCCCGTCAATACACCTTTAGGTGAAGCCATTAGCTCATCTGATGCGCCTGGTGTCGGTAACTATCGTTACGTTTGCCAGTTAAACAAAGTTTGCTTTGCCGTTTCTGTCATCGGCGCGTAAGTTTCTATGCCTTTTTCCTTTGATTTGCCCCCTTCTCTTCTCCCTTCACGTTACCTTAATATATACTTCTCCTCTCTTCTGCCATTGACCGTGTGCCTGTACTCTCGCGTTTGCTTACCTATTTTTTCCTGTCATCATCTTCCCCTTAAATGTTCAATCTTCCTCCCTCCATTCCACCTCACTTTTCATCATATCTTTTTCCAAACTAATATCTTATTCACTCTAGTGGGTTGCTTATCTTTACTATTCTATCCCAATTACTTTTATCATGGAATCATCGTCGTGAAAGACGCCACACAGCAGCTGCAGCTGCAGCTGCTACAGCACCTCTGTCAAGTGTGGGAGAAAAAGGAAAATTTGGGGGGAAATGGGCCAATAATCGCTTTACGAAATTACTAAATTCTCGCGGAAAGTCTACCGGGAAAAATGATGCCGCAGATGCTGAGGCTTTGGGTAATTCGTCTGGTGCTACCGGAGGATCAGGAGGTAACCCATATGGGTATGAAAATAAAATGTCGACAACAGGGTTTTAGGGAGAGGGTGTTATTGGTAGGGTGGAAGGGAGAAAGTGTTTTAACATGGCTACTCCGTAATGGGTTTTATCACTTTTTATTTTTTCCTTATTTTCATTTCTAATCGACTTATCCAATGGGTCTCTTTACTCTTATCCTCCCCACATCAGTTATTTGCAACTTGACCTGCAATGTTTTGGACAGAGATGATTTAACATGCCGCGATGCGCCTTCAATACATGATGTGTTTGAATGGTAGTGTAGTGTGTGTGGCATGCTAATGTGGTGATGGAAGAGTTTGTATGTGTGTAAATGATGAAATGTGTCAGGCGGGGGTTATAGTGAAATTGGCTTGGACGCCTTTCACTTTTAATTATCATTTGATGAGTGAACGCGCATCGGGTTGGCCGTAATCAGTAATGCGTTAGTTGCCCATTTTTTATATTTTTTTGCTTAATACATGAATATTCGTGCTAGCTAGTTAATTAGTGCGTGTGCATTTGTCTTTGTGTGTGTTAGTGTAGACTGATCCTCCCCGTACCCGTTACAAAGCAGCTCTTAGCCCTTTTTCACTTAAGCATATTGTGTAAACCTAGACATTAACGCTTACTTTAGCGCTAAGAAATTGTGTTCGGCTCCCCTTTTATGGGAAATCCACGCTCTGAGACCGATCGTTTCCCGTCCCCCAGCTCTCCAGTAAAACATCAGACAAAAACACGTGGCTATGAATGTACGAAGTAAATGAGTGTGTTACATGAAATAAACCATCGTGTACTGTTTCCCAGGTGTTCGGGCGAGCCACCAAATACTAAATTTCTGCACAGTAAGCCAATTTCGAACTCACGATAAAGCCCCCGCTTGCCGCCTTTCCCTGCGCCCCTGCACCCCTTACTGCCGTGTCGCCGGCGTGTCGCAAACCATCTACGCACGTGACACCGTGCCCCAATTTGGAATTTTTCCCCTATGCCTCGCCTCGTATGAATTCCCTTTGATGTGGGTATGTGTACGTGTATGTGTATGTGTATGTGTATTGTATGTGTATACGTATAAGTATATGCATATGTATATATATATATATATATATACATGTATCTATCATCAAAATTATGATCTTCTTTTCGATTATCATTCCCGCGTCATTTTTTAAAGACTTTTTTCAGTTTTTGTTGGAGGAGGGGGCTATCGTGTGTGATTGTGAGTGGGAGTGCGCGCGTGGGTGGGCAAGTGTACTTTAACAAACAAATTTATATACTATTTACGCGATACAGATTTGGTTGGTTAAGAGTGGGGTTTTACGCTTACTGAAGTGCTAGTGTGAGCGCATGCGCATGCAAGGGCAACGTTCACGATAACTAAAATCGTGTGACCCACGCGCAATGCCTAGTATCCCCGTGCTGTGGAACGTTCCGCCGCGTCGGGATGTAAGCTCGTTTACAGCTGTATCGTCGGTTAACTCGAATAATGATGTGTGTACAGCGTTGGATAATAAGCGCGAACGTACTACTATGACGTGTACATCCGTGTACCTGCACCACCACCACCACCCTCTTCGCCGCCGCTGCTCTGATACAGTACCGCGTAATCCGGACATTTTAACACCATCATCATCATCGTCGTCGTCGTCCAGTTATTCTGTGGCTTTTGCACCATCCCCGTTACCTCCCTTACTTCATTCGCCTTCATTACAAGCTATTATCGAAATTCAAGGATCTTTAAATTATACTTCCCCCGTTCCAATTACATTGACCTTATCACCACTTTCACAATGCGCGTGTGACACTAATGTCTCTTCGCCCGTTACACCCAATAGCTCCGTATCCCATGCTCCCAGTTCAGCATCAACGTCTACATGGTGCACATCTAATACACACAATACTTTCCTTTCATCTCACTCTCCTTCACCTACCCATACTGACCCGGGTACTTTTACTACTCAAGCTGTTCCAATTGCTCGTTTACAATTTCCCTTATACCGTTTACCTGCCGCTCCTATAACTCCCGAAGCACTTAGTACAACAACCGGAATGCCAATTCCTCCCCTATCGTGGATGACTTCTGCTATACTACTTGTGGGGTCTCATCAAAAGCTTATCGGTCGAGTCGTTCCATTAGCTAGACCTATTGCTTTACTTCGTCTTACTACTCATGATACACTAACCTCCACGAATCAATCCTCTACTACCTCTCTTCCTGAACCTTGTCATACTTCTCCCCAACCCATTACAACTTCATCCCCCGCTAACCCCCCTCATGATTCCACTACGAGTCCTCATGCCGTACGTATCGTTGATATCATTCGATTCAAAATTCTCTTCGATGCTCGTCCTGAGCCTCTTGTCTAACCCCTCCATCTACTCCACACACAAAATACTCCTCTACTTGCCTTAATACATTGCTATCTACACACGCTTGTTTAACTTAACTATACACCCCAAAACGACTTCTTTCTGTCAACTTTTATCCCTTACGCCATCGCTGCTCTTCCCCCTGCCACACGGTCTCTTTTTCTCCAAATCACGTGTATCATTACCTCAGCAGATGACCCCGGACGCCGACTAGGTAAAGCTTATCCGGGGAAGAGACTGTTGAAGTTCCAAAGGGTCCTTGCACATTCACACTTATCATCACCAAAATTTTTTTATCTAGTTACAAATTTACCCAGTTTCTCCAGAATGGTTAACGTATACGATGAAATTGAACTACAGGATATGACGTATGATGTGCAACGTGAAATTTACACATTTCCGTGTCCGTGTGGTGATCAATTTATCATTTCCCTCACTCAATTACAAGGTCCTGCGTACACACTTGCGAGTGTTAAACGAGAAACGGGCACGTTAAATGATGGCGACGACAGTGATGATGAAGACGATGAACCAGCTCATTACGCCATATGCCCCACGTGTAGCTTGATAATTCGCGTTATTTTTGATACGGAAGATATAGCTCATCATCAACCGGATGCGTAACTTTTCTTACTTCACCAACGCATAATGCACTTATAGTTATGACGCTTCAAAGATGTGCGTGCCCACACATATTCATCGTTGTTAACTCTCCACAGTCTCCAATCTTTAATCTTACGTCACCATCACTACGATATAACGCATCGTTCACCCGGTTTATCACTTCCTCTACTTTTGCGTCGTCTACCCGTTAAACTACTGCTAATGCTTAATTTTCGAAATTGCGATGTAGAGATCTCAGCCTGACTTGACTCGCGTGATCTTCGCGCTAAATTTGCCAATTTCTCCTCTTCCATATAAATGGAATCATTAGGCGAGCTTGGACTTAACGGTACTTCACTATGATAAACCGTCCGACTTGGAATTGCAATACTAGGCACGATATTTCCACTTTCCCTTAAATCTCCCGTTAAAAACTCCCCTGCTAATCCTTTCACGTCTTCCAGACTTTCCCAAACGACATTATTCGTGGTGTCAGCATAACCTTCGTCCGTAACAAGCATCAATAATCGACGTTTCGAAAGGGGTGAATCATGATCCATTTGAGAATTATTGTGTACTCTTGAAAAATCCGGTTCACAGAGTATTGTCGCAAAGTGATTATTCCGGAAAAGAATGACAACTTCCCCCGACTCTAAATTTTCTCGTAATGATAGTATACCTATATCGGTTAGTTGGGATGCGTAATTCCGAAAAAACTCGTTAACCGCTAGTTCGTCAATGTCAACTTTTTCGGAATTTCGATTATTCTGACTGGATGATGCTCCAAGGCTTGTTTCACGTCGTTGGAACATGCTAGTCTGGACTTTTTCGTACGTGGGACCGTATCGTTGAAATGCATCCCATACGTGTGAATTAGCTTGGGGAATCCATCCGTGAACTAAGGGTATTCCGAATATAGAGTATAGTTCAACCTCCCTTGATAATTCAAATGATCCAATGTGTGGGGATGATTTAGTCGTTGGAATGGAACTACTAGGTACCAATAAGGGATTAACGTTCATTCCCGTGTGCAATTTTTGTAAAAAGTTGTACAGCTCTGTCGTGTCGGGATGATGAACCTTGGATGAGGTATGACGTTCCAGGGACCACATGAATTCATCAATCACAGCCTCAAGCAATAGTTGTAAAGAGATTATTTCACGTTCAATAAGGCAGGAGTATAAGGGTGAAATACTGTCTTTAGAAGTGGGCAATATGATTTTTGGCTTTATATCAGGTGTATTAATCCTGTTAAGTTGTGAAAGATAGGAATGAGCTTGTCGATTGTTCACTGTAAATGTAGGTGATAAGGGTGATAATAGAGTCTTATCTGATACACAAATGGACTCATGGCATACGCAGTGTAAGTCGGATGAATCTGAGTGGCCACATAAGGGAATCTGGCGCGCACGAATTAGCATTAATGCGTTAACCAGAGCTATTAACGGACAAGGCCCATTTTTTTCCTGGATTAGGATTGGTGATTCACGATGAACCGAGCACACGATGTTCTCCTGCGTACTATTTGCGCCACGGCTCGAATTATTTTGAGCAGCTTGACCAACGAAGGAACATGATGAAGTATTACACTCATGAGTATCTAACCATTTAATTCTTCTGATGGGATAGATGACCTTTGTAAGACTGTCGGGGTGGTTTGTTTGAGAGTCTCCCGATATTGTACCATTTAAATGAGATGTGTGCAAAGGAGGGATGTGTGGTAATTTAGGTGTCATCACTACACAAGAGATGACTGTACGATAAGAAAGAAAGGTTTGTAGTGGAGGGATAAAGAAGGAAGGGAAGAGATGTGATGCAGCAAAGTGTATTGTAGAAAGGATCATATCTCGAAGTAGTATATAGCGTACCACGCACGGCACACGGCAAGCACATCATTCGGCCATACACCGGATTCGTCTCGGCTCAGCCCCTCCCGGAACCCCTACAATCCGTCGCCCCTGGACTCGGCCCGACGTCATCCTAACACCGCCGCTAATCGGGCCTAAATCTCATGGCTTATATTGTTATCTTCCGGGTAATCGGTATTGACCACCAAATCTTGAAAAACTTTCCAAGAAACGGCAAAACGTCCAATTCCGGAAATTGTATCGGTAAACTTCGGTTATTATTTCAGGCCAAGAAATCATCGGCTCTAGAGTGCCGCACCGAGTTTATTTACTGTCCAAACTGCCAGTTTAATGTATACGGGAACTTTTCGGGACTTTGCCGGTTCGTTTCTTCGCGTCGAATTCATGCTAATTGTTTGATTCACTAAATTCATCCTTTCCTGTTCTAAACTCTTCTTCAAACCTTCATTCACCGTTATTATCATTGCCCCTGCCTCTAAATCTAATAAATATGCTCTCTCAGAATAATTTGAACTTCCAATCATAGTTATACTTGGATCGGCTATTCCTTCACGCTCCCCAAATAAATTTACCCATATCCCTTTGGCATGATACGTCCATCTCTCTTTATCTTCCTTCTCCCATTCTCGAATATCTATCCGTTGATTCATTCCTAATCTATTAATTGTCTCTTCAAACTTCCCAGTCAAGTATTTATACGCTTTAGGTATCCAACTAGCCATGCCTTTCGCTCCATAAAATCCATTGGCCTTTTCCCCTGCTACTATTATTATGCATTTTTTACTTGGACTTGACCTGAGAAGTAACTCCTTCAGCCATTCTGGAACGTTTAAATATGCCGTTGTAAATGTCCACACATGATGTTTTATATCATGCTTATATCTATCACCAGTTAAGCAATCATCACTTATACTTCTCAAATTCTTAAATAATATTTCCAGCGCTTTCATTTCCGTTGAAATATTTCGCCCCACTATCGGGGTTAATTGTAGTACGGGAAATATTATCGTATCATTATACCTCTTCTGTTCACATCCTCTTTCACAATCCCATTGATCCGGTCGAAAAAACTTATCCATTAAACATGCAGCTCCTTTAGTATAAGCTTTCCAATCTTGTAACGGTGACGGTACCGAATTACATTTCGGCCATATCACCTCAAAATTATCCGGACATTCCTTAAGCTCCTTGCCATCCTGGCTCATGGTTAACTCTGATTTTACTCTAACGCCAAAACTCATGTTACACACGGCTTCGTGAACCTTGTAAAAAAAATCTACTACCATTGCGTCCGAAATAACAAAGTAACGATCTTGCCGATTTCTGAAGTAATCTTCGGAAAGATTTGCCCCTGTCAAAATTAATTCATCGTCTACCCCGTAAAGTTTCATATGGTGAAGTCCCCATCCTTCGTTCCATCTCTTTCCTACTAATTTACGTTTCCATTCGCGTAAATTAGGCGTATGAAACAAGCAAATCTTAACCCGTTCATTTCCAAATTCTTGGGTTAATGGTGCTAAAAGTGAAGCACTCGAATGATCACACGGTGCCTCCCGCGTGCCACGTAGTGCATCCACTACTATGGATAAAGTCAACCTGTCATTCTTACGCAAGGCTAAGCTTATCACTTCAATTAACTCTCTTTCACCCTTGCCAATATACAGTGTAGACAAATATATCCTTCGTTGAGCACTCCTTAGCCTATCACATAGTGTCTTCCAAAATTCACACGGGGTCCCCAGGATTTGTATCCGATCCCCTGGTAAGCGAAATCCCGGTGAAATTTTGCCCAATTCTCGACTTATCGTCACTATTTCCTGTTGTGTCAAGCCTTTCCCTCTCTCACAATTCTCCCTTTCTCGTCCGTTGACTTGAGTGGTTAAACCTTTCCATTCACTAATTCCCACCTTGTGTGGTCTATAATTAACTTGTCCATCACCGCAGCTCACCCTCGCCTTACAGTCTAAATATCTGGCTCGTAATTTAACCAATTTATCACCGTAAAATCTTGCCGCTAGACGATACGACATAAATCCATTAACTCAGTAATATAACCTCCAATATGATAATTCACACTTCAATTTTTAATTTTTCTTTTACCACCATAACAATAAATTATGTAAGTGAACGTGTAAGATAAAAATGATTTTATATTCTCTTCCCCGACCCTATCTCGCGATGCAAACTTCATTCCGTCTTCTCCCATATTCTTAAATTCCCCGGTGCGACATCGCCACATTTTCGGATTAACCTTTCTCCTCCTCCAGGACGAACATTACTTGTTGTGGCGTAACGCAGAGCGTGGCGCGTGGGAAGGATGGGCCTGAGGAAACGTCATTTTTGTTAATTCATTATCACGGTAAAATTCTTTTAAATACCTTGACATCTTCATTGATTATCTAGGAAAGCGTGTTAATACGGTCTGTTGGGGTTTCCTTTATCTTTCAAGTTTGCGTTATGTCTTCAATAACTCGAACTTTATGCAATCTGTGGAAAATTGGCTTTCGTGTATGTTATCATAGTTTTGGCGTACTTTGGCAAGAGGGTTTTGTTTTATTTTTGCTTCATTTCGTTTGAATTGTTGCATAAAATGACCATACTTTCTGTTACGTTTATTTCATGAGGGACGCTTTACTTACTCCTTGTAGGAATTTTTCCATCAAATGCAGGTTGGTTTACCCTCACTAAATCAGCTTTCCATTCAATATACTTCACAATGTTTTTATACAACTCTACATTCTAAAATTCCTAGACTAAACTTCCGTTATCAATAACTTTTATTGAATCTATGCTAATTTGATTAATCACCATTTAAAACTGGTTCAGCATATCGGTAAGCTGAATGTACTTTACCGTTTCGTTCACCATACTTGCTAGTCAAACTGTGAATATCTATTATGTTTCTAATTATAATCGTACTGCAGGTGATACTAAATCGGGAAGATTGGTTGGTATTGATAAATTCGGCAATAAATTCTACGAAAATCATCACGAACTACCCCGTAAGTTTGTATAATTTATGCTTAACTTAGCCAGTTAACTGGCTAGCTGGCTTGTTCAATCCTTCACTAACTCCAGCCCCATGCCCATCACGATACTCTCAGTAAGAACTCGCTGGGTCGATTACAAATCTAAACACGTTAATGTGTAAGTGGACATACGCCACATCCTTCATCGCCACTAATCAATGACGTAATGGGGCCAATGTTGACGGAGGTTTGAAGATCGGAGATTGAACCTGGATGGTACGTAGTTTTGATGAATATGTTAGTTTATTTTCTACTTATTTCATAGGCTAATTTATATGGTGTATAGGCATGCATGGATATCTCATATGGTTGATCAACCACCTCTTCATCAGCATGATAATGTAAAAATATGGGCTCCTACTGTTCACAAACCTACACCCCTCGGTGCTTCTGAAGCTTATCGCCCTTATAATACGTGAGTAGTGTTTGGAGGTTATCATATTTGTCTCTTACTAAAAAGTCTGAATTTTTTAATTCTTTTAGTACGATTCCAAAATTCAAGTTTTGGATACCTCAAGCTAAACTTCGCCACTGATATACGCTTTCACCCTTACTTTACCGTGCACTCCAGCTCGCATATGCTAATTGTATTTCATATCAACCGAACATAAACCAAAATCCGTTAGTTTCTTGTGTTAAAACACATTTATTTCCACTACTGGCTTCCCAAGTGTTGAACTACCCATGTGAATGTTAGTTTCTGCATAGCTATCCTCATCTTCCCCTCCATCCATCCACTCCTATACACATCTGTATAGCTTATGTAATTGGTAAGAATGTGTTTGGACATGGATGTGTAGGTGATGACGATAGTCGAGTGTGAGAGCGAGTGAATGAGTGTTAAACTTACTTTTTATAATTCATATCTACTTTGTGCATTGAATTTCACCTCTACTTTTTCCATCTCTCTTTATAAAACCCAACCCTTATCCTATACCATTATCTACTATCATCTACTGCCATCCTTTCTGCCTGAACTATCTCCCTCCTTCCTCGGCTTCCGTCCAAACGATGTTACCTGCCACCCCCGGAACTAGTTTCTCCGCCTCCGTTATCTCAAATCGCTAACCGAGGCGGTCCGACCTCGGCTTTCGCACCACCACCGCTTCTTCAACTTATTTCCACGATTTTATCCTCTTGTAATTCGATATCTTTTAATCATTACTTCTAGTACCTCACTTCTTTCGTTTTACATCGATAAATCAATTCCATTTGCACCTTTGTTAAATTTTATCCTATCAAATTTTTATTGCCTATTTTGTCCCGTACCAAATGAATCTTTCTTGCTCCGATACTCTTTGGTCTGGTGATGACTTCACCGCGTGTTTTTACTTTAAGTATCTTCATTTTATCATTCCCTTGACTACTGTAATTCTTTCACTAGTTTTGATATTTACAGGATTACTTTACACGTTTATAATACGTCGTAATACATGTTCTCTTGTCAATCGTTTCTCTACTTCCTCTAATCCCGTCAACCGCTCTTCTCAATGCTACCGTGACGATCCATCTTGTCTCGATCTCCATGATTCTACCCTTTTAAACCGTTCCGTAAACTCGGAATTTCGATCTTCAGCTTGCCAAAAGAATCATCCTTCTGGTTTTTATACTACCACTGATTCTGGCCTTAATGATACCCTACATCCACCTGTCAATTCTGCTACTGACTCTTCTACCCCTTTACTAACCCATGTTACTGCTCAATCCAATGTTAATTCATCCTTTCTCTCTCTTACTCCTAGTACTTCAACTTGTGCTAACACCAATTTCCCTCTTTTACCTTCCCCTACCACCTCCAAACTGTCAAACATCGATGGAATCGTAAAGCATTATTACATTACTCGTCCACCTGCCGAGCTTACAATCACTTTTGTCGAAGGGTTTTGTATTTTATTACTTTTGGCCTTGGATATTTCGTATACGGTTACTTCCAATTTTCATCCTACTTTATTATCTTCCTTCACTGGTTACTGTTCCCTTATTTTTGATATTTATTTAGCCTCAGTCGTTTCCTCTCGTCTCTTTTTTTCCTATCATCATCGCTATACTTTTTATTGGCTTTGGTATCATACCGCCCTTCTCTACGCTGTCAATTGGATTATTTCTATTCTCTCTCTTCGCTCAAATATTCTTCATCCGACATCGTCATTTCTTAATCGATATTGCTTTGTTCATTTGTTAGCATGCTCTGTTTTAATAGGTTTGTCCATGTCCTGCAGATGGGGAAATCGTCCCGTTAAAATTATTCACCAGGATGGTTTACAACCATCAATCGAACCTACTGCAAGCTTTTTCTCCTTAGCCACATTTTCTTGGGTTACACCCATCATTCGCGCAGGTCGAAAATGCAAGCCTTTTGATATGTCGAAAGTTTGGGATTTAGCTTTCAATGATCAAGCCGAAAACATTCTTCATCAGTATAGACTTCGCAAGCGTTACACCTCACTTTCTTTACACTTGTTAAAATGTTTTCGTGGCCCCCTTCTCCTGCAGGCCTTTTTTTCAATATTAACTGGCTTACTAGTCTTTGTGCCTACGTTACTTGTCAAATCCATTTTGCAATATATCGAGCAACCCAACAGTATGCCTGCCAGTACCGCATGGCTACTCGTGATATTGCTCTTCGTACAATGTTTAGTTATGGCTTATGCTGATGGTCAAGCTCTGTGGATTGGTCGAAAAATTTGTATACACCTGCGAGCCATCATCATCAGTGAAATTTACAATAAGTCGTTGCGTCGTCGAATTGGCACCAGCAAGGAGAAAGTTTTGAGTGGTGATACTAAATCTAACGGTGATGGGACTTCTAAGCGTAAAGGGTTTTTCCATTATGTTCGTTCCCTTTTATCACGAAATAAGAATAATGAAAGTAGTAATGGTAAAACCAGTGAGAGTCAGTCCTCTTACTCCGTTTCGTCCGGTGCAATTATCAATCTAATGGCTGTTGATTCTTTTCAAGTGAGCGAACTGTGTGCTTACCTTCATTTCGTCTGGGCTGGCACACCAACTCAAATATGTATTTCAGTTTACTTACTCTACCGTATTATCGGACTGAGTTCCCTAGCAAGCATTATGGTGATTTTATTATTGTTGCCAGTTAATGTTACAATATCACGGCAGTTTGCTAAAGCGCAAAAACAAATTCTCGCCGCAACAGACGCTCGAACACATATTACAAATGAAGTACTAACAAATATTCGAATTATTAAATTTTTTTCATGGGAGCGTAGATTTGCCAAAATGATTGATGAAAAACGATGTACGGAAATGAAAAATTTACGAAAAAGGTATCTCTGGTGGACTATAGCGGCAACGGTTTGGTCGGGATCACCCGTTTTAATAACGTTTGTTTCATTCTACTGTTATGTTGCCATCCAAGGCAAACCATTACATCCGTCTATTGCGTTTTCCGTTCTATCAGTAATTCAGGTACTGCAGGTATCCTTGGATCAATTGGCGGACATGTTTGCACACGTTCAAGAGGCCAAAATATCGGTAGATCGAGTGGATGAATTTTTAAACGATGCAGAAACTGATAAGGCAAACCAATTGTCACATCCGTCATTCGAAAATGGACAACCTGTCATTGGATTCGATTGCGCATCGTTTACATGGGGTACGGCAAAATGTCCATCGGGGGCAAAAACTGGAAGTGAAGGAGATACAAATGAGAGCGCTGGAACGGCGGAATCATTTTGCCTGACCGATTTAGATGTTCGATTCAAGTTGGAGGGTTTGAATATAGTTGTAGGAAGTACTGGAAGTGGAAAAAGTTCACTATTACTTGCGTTATTAGGAGAAATGACATTGTTAAAGGGTCAAGTGCTATTACCGTGTGGTTTGACACGGGAATACTTAAAACGTGATAAGGTTACGGGTTATACGGATTCAGTTGCTTATTGCAGTCAGCAACCATGGTTGATAAATGGATCGATTCGGGACAATATTTTATTTTCCTTACCGTATGAGGCAAAACGGTACGAAGATGTGATCAAAGCATGTTCCCTTAATCGAGATTTTGAAATATTCGATGCAGGGGATGAAACGCTTGTGGGGGAAAAGGGAGTAACACTGTCAGGAGGACAGAAGCAAAGAGTTGCGCTTGCGAGAGCATTATATTCCTACTCAAAGTACATTTTGTTGGATGATGTACTTAGCGCAATAGATTCACACACGGCTAAATGGGTATTTGAGCATGCGATTTGTGGAGCAGTTAAAGCTAAGAGAACGTGCATACTGGTCACGCATAATGGATCTTTGTGCTTACCACGGGCGGATTTTGTGGTTGTTATGGATGGTGGAAAGGTCGTGGAAAATGGAACATTTGAAGAAGTGGTGAAGAGAGAAAAGATTAAGGACAATTTTGTGTTCGGTGAAGGGGAAAAGGAAAAGAAATCAGCGGACGAGGATACCATAGTTGATGGTGGAGAGGATCAAAATGCCGAGGAAGGAAAAGATGGGATAAAAGCGGTAAATTCAAGTGTGAAACTTGGTAATACTGCAGAAACGGTAGCTGTAGGAAGTGTTAAATTGAGTGTGATTTTATTTTATATGCGTTCGATGGGAAATTGGGTATACTGGATTCTTGTGCCGGTGATATTTGGTACGCAACAACTTTGCTTTGTAGGATTGAACTTGTGGATACGAACCTGGGCCAATACGTTCTCTAATGGGGGAACAAAGGTTGGTAAACAGAATGGACTGATTGAGAATTCGGTATCACGAGTTGTACATTTTAGTAACTTTGACTTGTTAACTAATGGATGGAGTACTGGAATTGGAAGATTAAGTGGAATAATATTTGGTGGACTGGAAAAAGAAATTCAACAAAACCAGGCAACGGGAGGACTTGTAAGGGTGGAAAAGCATGGAACGAACTTACGATACTATTTAACGGTATATGCTTTACTCGGTCTAATTACCACAATGGTTGCGTTTATACATGATGCAATGGTATTCTATGGGTCACTTTCAGCATCAAGAAAAATTCACGACAAGTTAGTACATAGTGTGTTACGGGCGAAATTTCGGTTTTTTGATTCAACACCATTGGGACAAATTATGAACCGATTTTCCAGGGATATTGAATCAGTGGACCAAGAAGTTGCGTCATGTGCAATTGGAGTGATTCGTTCCTTATCAGCTACGATAACGATAGTGATACTTATTTCAGTGATAACGCCGGAATTTTTGATAGCGTGCGTATTCATTATTGCAATGTACTACTTTATTGGGAGTTACTATATAAGTTCATCTCGAGATCTTAAACGGTTGGAATCTGTACAACGAAGTCCTTTGTATCAACAGATCGGTGAAACGTTATCTGGAGTTGTTACTATTCGGGCGTTTGGGGATGAGGATCGATTTTCACGAGATAATCTTCGACGGATCAATACGCAAGCCAGGCCATTTATCTATTTATGGGCAACGAATCGATGGTTAGCGTTTAGAGTTGACGTGGTGGGAGGATTAGTAGCATTTTCAGCAGGATGTTTTGTACTATTGAAAGGAAGAAGCATCGATGCTGGAGCAGCGGGATTAGCCTTAACGTACGCTATAACATTTACTGAAAATGTGTTGTGGGTGGTGCGATTATACGCTTCTAATGAACAAAATATGAATTCGGTTGAACGAATTAAGGAGTATTTGAATGTCGATCAAGAGGCTGCAGCAATTGTAGAGGGGTTCAGACCAGCAAAGGATTGGCCAAGTCGTGGAAGAGTTGAATTTATTAATTTTAGTACGAGATATTCAATTGATTCGGAAGATGTTTTGAAAAATTTAACATTGGTGATTGAAGCTGGGGAAAAATTGGGAATAGTTGGAAGAACGGGAGCAGGAAAAAGTTCGTTTGCATTGGCCCTGTTCCGAGCCTTAGAAGCTAGACAAGGAAAAATTTTAATCGATGGAATTGATATCAGTCGAATTGGGTTACAGGATTTAAGAGAACATCTTGTAATGGTCCCACAAGATGCGACATTATTTGCGGGAACGATTCGAAGTAATTTAGATCCCTTTAATTTACTTGAAGATTCCGAAATATTTTCTGCATTGAGGAGAGTACACTTAATAGGTGATGATGATGATGGTAAAGTTGGACAGGAAGCTGAAGGGTCTAATGATGAAGAGTTGAATAAACGGCAAGTTAATGGAGGCGACAAAATGAAGAAAATAAAGACTGATAAAGTAATAAATCAAGGAGGGAAGGGAGGGGTACAGTGTAGTGAAGGTTGTGGAAAAGATGAAGAACCTGCAGAAAAACGAAACATGTTTTTAGATCTTAATACGGCTGTCACAGAGCAAGGAGCTAATTTATCTCATGGGCAAAAACAGTTACTTTGTCTTGCTCGTGCATTGCTTAAGAAGCCCAAGATTTTATTGATGGATGAAGCTACAGCAAGTATTGATAATTTAACCGATACTAAAATTCAGGATACTATACGACAACTTGAATCAACCACAACCATAACCATTGCGCATCGATTACGGACTATTATTGATTATGATAAGGTATTAGTTCTTGAACACGGCCGAATGCTAGAATATGGAGAACCTTCAATTCTCTTGAATGACAGCAAAACTTCCTTCTACAAAATGTGCGCCGCCGCCAGCGATTTTGGAAGCCTTCGCCACGAAGCCAACCGCGCCACCCAAGCCCGCCGTGCGGCGCAGCGCCCCCCGCCCCAGCACGTGGCGTAGCCGCGCCACAGTTCTTCTCACGTGCTCTACTCGGTTGTTCGTCCCGTGTGTGCTCGGGGGAATTTTACATTTTGTTGGACTATTTTCTTTCCCTTTTTCTTTTCTTTCCCTTTCCCGTCATCTTTTTACTTCTAGTCTTCTCATTTCTTTAATTTGTTCACCCGTCTAAATTTATCATGTTGATCTTTTCCTAGATTTTATGGTTCGTCCTGGCATTGGGCCAACCCGTCCCGGGCATATATGGCCGCGAAAGCGTAAAAATTTCGAGCATTAATATCCTTCAAAGTTTTTAAGCTTGTATATTTTTATCTTCAAAATATACCACGTCCATTGATTCATCCCGGAAAATTTCATGTGTCTCTGTATACTTTTTCCTTTCTAAATGATAAATTCGGTTATCATGGAAAGCAATTTTCTCGCTGCCCTCTCTTCTCCAACATCCACTTCATCATCATCTTCTAACTGCTTGCCAACTTCTTCTTCCCTTAACCTTGTATCTTCCGGTGAAATTTTGAACCGTAAATCAAACGGTAATGCAGTATCAACAAATGGAACTTTATCATCCGGTGGTACACCACGGTTATCCTCAAATTTATCATCAGCCGGACTCGACCTGATGAATGACTCGCACGCTGCTGGCTCAGTCGTAGATGTCACACCTACTACTACGGTGAACTCTACAGTTAGTAACTTGAGTAATACCGTTAAGTCTGGAACGTCTACTACACTATCAAATCTTCCATCACTTACTTCCACAGGCGGTAATGCTGGCCTTTCATCTGCCGGAACCTTATCACCAGGTGGAACTGCCACTACAACAAATCCTTCGTTAAATACACCCACCCCCTTCAGTGATGATAGTGTTGCTTCGTTGGACGCGTTTGACCTATCTAATGTTTTACTCGATGATTTACCCGGTTGTGGAGCTGCGCGCACCGCTAGCAGTAGCAGTGGAAGTGGCAGCGGCAGCGGTAGTGGTAGTGGTAGCAGCTGTGTTAACACCATTCCCCCCGCCCAAGCTACCCTCTCCGCTCCCGGGAACTCTTCTGTACTAGTTCGTCGAAATAATACCCAGCATTTAACCGCACGAAACAGAGTTAGCCAGTGGCCTAGCAGTGCGTTGTTCGCTAACCTTTCTACCGATGTTTCCTCACACACTTACGACGGTGCCCTTGCCAATCCCGAAGAAACCGAGGAGCAATTGATCATGCGTGCCCGCGAAGCTCAGGCTGATGCCCGTGCTAAAAATAAGGAAATCCCCCCATTTGTTAAAAAGCTTGAAGCGTACGTACGTCGTTTATCACTTGGATTTTCTCCCCTGTTTCTTTTTAACAACATGATTACTTGCTTTCCACACGCACCTAACTTTTTAAATTATTTCACTTAAGCTACCTTAACGATGAACGAAACCACCAAATTATTCGATGGTCAAATGACGGAAAATCCTTCGTCATCTTAAACGATGAACTTTTCGCCAAAAACCTGATTCCCCAGCGCTTCAAACATAATAATTTCGCATCCTTCGTACGCCAGTTGAACATGTACGGCTTTCACAAGCGAATCGGTCTAGAGGACGGTAGTCTTATCTCAAATGAACAAGGCGCTAAAACCCCGCATATTTACGATCATCCCTACTTTCAGAAAGATAAATCCGAACTACAGTGGCTTATTGCTAAACCACGTACAGCGGGAATTAAACGGAAACGAGTATTAATCGATGATGATGGTGCTAACTCGGATGATAATGGTGATCATGATGATGGTAAAGCAGAATTCGATACGATTACCTTACCGCGTGGCGAGTGGAATGCTTTCAAAAATCAATTCATCGAATATCGCAATAGTGCTCATCAGCTTCAGTTAACTACCCAACATTTTATGAAGGCTTTACAAGATTTGAAGCGAGACGGTGAAGTAGAAAAATCCCTGACACAGCAGCGAATTGTTGCATTGGAACGTCTGAACTTTCAGCAAACTGCTACTCTCAGCACAATACTTACCTTTCTGTCCAAAATTTATGGAAGTCAATCATCTCGACGAACCGTTACAGGTCAACCGTTCGATCAACCTTTCCCCCCCATGATATCACAACCTCCTTCAACTCAAGATGTTTCATCAACACCTCACGCTCAATCTTCTATATTTGATTATACGGATTCTCTTATTTCAAATCTTGAGCCTAATGAAACAGCAAATTCTTCAACACCGTCACGCCGGTCTCGTCGTCCTATTGCGCTACTTCCAGCTCCCAAACCCCCTCAAAATCTCGTTCAGCAGCAACAGCAACCTCACCAACTTTCCACCTTGGATTCCCCGACTTCACCTCTGGAAGCAGCATGTTCAAGTATCAGCCTTTTAACGCCTCACAATTCGTTTTCCGATCCATTTAACATGGAATGTGAATCCACAAATTCATCTTTATCCGGCGCAACATCTTCATCTTCCTCCGCGACTAACGCGGTAAATCCACTACAAGATATTTCTAATTTACCACTTGATCAACAATTTTTGCGTTTAACAAATCATCTTGCCGAGCAAGACCAGCGTGTTCGTCGTCTTGTCGACTGTCTTGATCCTCTTGATTCTCTTGACCCTACTGCAGCTGCTATATCTACAACATCTATATTTGATCTTCCTCTATCGTCCATGTCCCCATCTATTGCTAGTGCTGATTTGTCCACTCATTCACTTGCTAATGCTGCTGAAAAATCGCTAACTCCACTGGTTGATTGGTCTCAGTTTCTTATTGATGCACCGACTCCACCCCCGCAGCCACCGAATGGAACTTCATCCATATTAGCTGCTGATCCATCGTCCCCTGTTATCGCTGTTTCTGATACTCCGCTTGCTGATGAATCCTCCAATAATACCAACACTAAACACTCTAATACTGAAAATGGCAATAGCTCAAAATCGCCAACTTCATCATCATCATCGGAATTATCCCACTCAAGTAAACCATCTGTGCCGTCACCAAATTGGTCTTGATCCTTGTACGCGCGCGCGCACACACGCACACACTCAGTGCAAAGTATGCAACCGCTATATCACACATGTCGTATTCAGGGTGTGCGGGTACGCGCACACATAAATATTAGCTGCTTCTTTCACATATGTGATATTTTAAGCCCTGTCACCGTTTGCAAAGGCTGGGTGATCTTCCCAATTATAAAATTTCCAGCTAACTTGTCTCTCCTTCACGATATGTTTATGGCGCAGTTGCTGCATGATTGGTTTGGTCGAAAAGTTGTTGTATTCTTTATCAAATGATACAATCCAGAGGTTACTATAAACAACTGCAGGTGAGTGCGCGTATAGGGGTGAGAGGATAAACCGTTTTCATCAAAATTCATCGTGAATAAACCTTGGCCACTCCATCACCTCCGCCGCTTACCACTAAGCGACCATTTCCACTCCACGCTACACAACAAACACCCTCACCACGCATGACTCTATGACTTGTCATTTCTTGAACGCACATTCGCTTTTCCACGTTCCAAAACCGGAGACTTCCATCGTGCCCGCCTGTTACTGCTTCGGCCCCCGTTCCCGTCCCACAGTTCCACGCCGAAATGCACGAAACCGATGACGTATGTCCCAGTATACTATCTATACATCTGCCTGTCGGTTTCCATCACCTGTTAGCTGTTGCTACTGACGTCATTATCACGCAACTTACCGCTTTGTGCTTCGAAAAATCGGATGTATCGGTTCTCGTGACCGGTAATGATCAAGCCGTTTTCGGCGGGGTGGTTGACTGGAGCGGGGGACGCTGTCGCTGCCGATGAGGACGATGCTGCCGACGACCCCGCCAATGATCCCGTTCCCCCTTCTTCCATAATGATCGCCGCCACTGCATTCACTCCCGTCCCGCGTGTACCATCATACGTCCCCCTTGAATCCATGCAAACAGTCTCTTTTCCCTTTTGGCCATCGTACACGATAACTGAGGCATCAGAATACGATGCAACGAAATATTTGCTTCTTCCCATAGATGTCAAACTCGTTAAACATGCTGACCCATTGCCCGTACAATCAATGGAGTGAATTAACTTATAATCAAACTGTTTACCCCATCCTATATCGCCACTCCAGTCACAAAATCTTACGCCCCATACTTTAATCGTTCCATCAGATGATCCAGACGCCAGAACTATCCCATCACTTTGTTCCCATTCCTGAAAAATTTCTCGGTACGTAACACCTAAAACAGTAACGCCCCATATAGCATCAAAGTGTATAGCTATACTGCCTACACAATCTACCCGATTGCGTCCCCATAAACGTATAGAACCATCCTGACCTCCTGAGAATATCCAACCTCCATCCATATGGTCCTCAGTTCCCGATGTTTTATCCCTTCGAATGCAGCTTGTAAGACTCGTCACACTTCCTCCATGTCCACGATGTGTAATGAAGCTACAAATATCAATATCACTATTATTCACTTGTCCCCCTCCCCAACTCCCATCTTTTGAGTAGGTCGGACAACTTTCCGGTATCGTCCATCTTTTTATCAATCCATCGTCACCGCCTGTACATATTTCAAATTCACTCGTATAACCCCCTCCTGAAAATATAACACATCTAATTACATCAAGATGACCGCGTAATGCGTAGCGCACCTTGAAATTTCCTGAATTATCCGCTAATAAACTCATAGAATTATTAGTTTGCCATGCTCCAACCCCTTCGCTTCGTTTGCGTGTCGTACTGCCACTTTTTCTCTTTTGAGCCGATCGTGAGGACAATCTTTCTGGAATGTTTGCAACCTGAGGAAACTTTTCTTTGTCTCTGTCTTCCAAATCCCAACCACTGCTACCGCTGACGCTGCTACTGCCACTACCACTACCACTGCTGGACAAGCCTTGCCAATCACCTCGAATGTAATTCTTTCCAAAAGGCGGTAATGTCCAGCATCCCAGCTCTCCAGTTTTGTCCAGTGAATACTCCGAGTTACTTCCACTTGCCTGCGTTCTTGATTTAACCAGCAGTTCGTATGAGAAATTGCCCAGTGACTGTTTAGAATCATTTGAACCAGATGAATCCGGAAGCTTTCCCCTGGGTCTAGTGTTCCAACTATTGCAATTTTTAATTTCTTTAAGTCCCACGTCCGAAGAAAATCCCGAAAAGGTGGAGCTTGACAAGGAACCTGTAGCGCAAGTTTGAGCTAATTTGGTCTGTGGTAAAGTTCTAGGCTGCCGTAAGTGAGAGTTTAAATTATTTTCCAAATCTTGTTGACCTTGATCTCCAAGCATAATGCTTCCACCAGATAAATCACTTTCTCTATTCATGCTTCCACTTGTTGTTATACCACTGGAAAAACCAGGAGATAATAGATAAGTAATTTCTTCAACGGCCTTGATTAAGAAGGTCCATGATTTATCGAATAATGCACCTTTGTCTTCCGGTAAGTTTACCTCATGTGAATAAAGACCGGTAGAATTAGAAACGGTCCGCGATGTGGCGTTGTTAACTGTACCAACGGGGAAGGGTAAAGTCAGCAAAATTGTGTATAGGGTGAAATGAACTTGGGAGATTTGAAAGCTTGAGCATAATATGAAGAAGCCTACCGGAAGTTTTTGATGTTATACGACATTCATCGGAATTTTTTCCATCAAAACTTGACGAATCAGCAATTTCAAGACTGTCGTCTTGAGGAGCCTGTAGTGAACATGTACCGGAATTGGCGGTGTTACCTTTGGTACGTTCTTTCTTCAGGACCAATTCCAGCATCCGAATGCGACGATCCAATTGATCGTTCATTTTCTTGGCTTGACGATAATTGCCTTCCTGTTTGGCAATTTTAACCTTCATTTCAGCTTTTTCAATGTCCCAAGCATTACGTGCACGCTCATGATTATGCCATTCCATTTGTAAAAAATGCATCACACCTAAAAGGGGTAAGTTTAAATTTATAAAAAGTAACGAGGAAATTTTCCGGCATGAAACTGTGTACCTTGAAGAGTATAGTTTGCATTTGCAGTAGAGCCCGAATCAGACCCTCCAACTATATTTCCATTGCTCATTGCGACGTTAAGATGAAACCAACCATGAAAACTAAACAACTTTAGGCCTATGCTCTATCAAATTAACTCAAGCCCATTTAACATTTACAAGGACGCAGACCTTAGCTCAACAGCATGTGACTGGGCGGATCGGAAAATTATAAAAGCCGACAAAACAAAAGTGCATAAAAATATGAAAAGTTAATAGTTCTGGTTAAGGGAGGGAAAGAAGGGAAGAAGTAGAATGGAAGGATACACGAGCCAAAGCGGCAAAATATGACGCGCTTAAAGAGTTGCAATGTAAAGGTATTGTGAGAAGAAGGGGAGTAGGAAGAGTAGGAGGAAAAGGGATATGTTAAGCATGAGAGAGCCACGAGGAAATGTTAAGTATAATGATAAATAAATGTGACAAGTAGAAGGAGTTAAATAGTTTGTTGATGAGGAATTGATCAAGAGTTAGTAAAGGGGAGTATTCTCTTTGTAGAGGGAAAAACCTGTCCAAGAGAATGCGCGAATAGGATGAAAAGCGCGATGTAAATTAAATTAATGATGATTACAACGTAAATTTTCAAATCAATACCAGCTCATGTACAACTGAAGAAAACAGACTTGAGAGTTTCTGAGTAAATAAAATGCACTTCACAGTACTGAATTGCCACTGATAATTTGTAAACTGTCAACGATGATCGATGAACAACGATCCATTCATGCGTGTGCCTTGCCTAAATGCCCAAATAACCATCCCTCCCTCTCATCAGCCACCACAGCCCCATAACATTGATGACTAAATCAATACCCTCTGTGCCGCGCAGTGTGGCTGAGACATGGAAATGTTAGAATTTTTCTATTTTGGAACGTCGAAATTATTTATCTGGATATTTTTCTTGAATTAATGTTCGTAGTGTATTTGTTCTTGTTTGCTTCGAGATACCACATTGGAGAATAAATTACCACGGTGTACATTTTACTTGTAAATTTACACACGTTTTCTCGGGTTCTTCATTATTTAAGGGGAAAACTTAACATACTGATCCGCACTATACACGCGTCGATACGTGAAATGATATTTAGCTACATTTAGAGTGACTTCGAGTATTTTTTTATTGCAAAAACTACTCTAGCAAATGTAAACTTGGTACAATTTATCAGAACTGATTTATCCTGATAAACTTTGTGGTATTTCATTTGACCCGACAATGTTAATTCAAGTGTCATACGTTTCTCAATTCCGACGCTTTACCCGTATATTAGTCATAACACAACGTAGTGTTGAAACACTATGAATTAGCGATAAAATTTTTCGAGTTATTCATGAAATGATATATTTTTGTTGACGGGAAATTCATCCATTTGCCGTTAACAAAAGCAAGAAATTCCAAATGATGATCAGTTAATGTGCATCATTTATGAGGAAAATTCGGTTGTTGTGCACTAATTCAACTCTGTTAAAGTACTTTAAGCTTATCTTGCTTCAGTATGTAGTTTGAGTTCAAGTAAACTATTATTATTGATGGGTAGTGGGCAGCAATGTATTATTTGGGTAATACATTTGGCGAACTGTATTATTCGGGTATCGTGACTGGTTCACTGCAAAATCAGTTACGGTTAATCCAGTTAACCTTAAGTATGAGCAATTTACACACACCAGCGTATATTCTATTGAGTGTCCGCAGGTTCTCAGAGCATCGTTTCGCACGGAAATAATTGATAATATTCGTATACATTCACAATTAGATAACTTATTAGGAACTCATACCCCTGATAGCAATCATTATAATTTAATGGACAATACTTTCTTTACTATCAAACTAGTGCTGCCTTTTAGTATGGTTTGAAATAATTTTGTGGAGGCTATCACTATTGTGATCCAAAATTGATTAATTTTAACGCATTGATGAGAGTATTTCGCATCATAAAATGCGACTAGTCCGTGACATTAGCCCATTTGTATACCAATTTTCAGCGTGGTTTATTGTATAGCTGATGATATTATATATTCGAAAAACCAAATATCATGTTATGTATTGCCCTAAGGAAAATTTTAAAACTTAAGTCAATTTTAAGGCGTAGAGAGCACAAGTATTTGCATCATAAATATACTTATTATACGGTAAAGTGAAATCGCGCGGACAAAAACGAATTTTCACCTCGCCTCGTTGCCGGAAAATCCAGTTATCCCGTCAAGCGGAAAGCTTGATTATCCAGATCCGAGAAAGGTCACGTGGTAGTGTTTTACTGCAAAAAATAGAATCGCGTCGCTTCAAAAATATAAACATTTTCAGAGTTTTATTTTCCTTACGAGGATATTTGCTTAACGGAAGTTAATTTCACCCGTATAATTTTAATATCATGATGTTACGGCGCGTAAACCTTAGTCCTATGTCGTTTAAACAATCATGTTATGCGTTGAGTTTACCGGGTTAGTAAGTTTATGGATTATACTCGTTGACAAGCTAAGTCTTACACACTTTGGCATTTGATTTAGTTGGGAAGATCGGCAAGTGCACAGTATTAAGGGTAGGGTTTTCTACCAAAAGTGACAATTCGGAATTAAGGGCAGGCGATTTACTTCGTTCTACTCCTTACTTTGCGCGAATATTCGTTGCAAATCAATTGGATAATTTGGCATTTGGACTGGATCGTGCCCGTTTAGTGAATAAAAAAAATACGGATCGCCTAAAGACGGGAGATACAGTGAAGGTTGAACGAAAAGATGGAGAAAGTTTGACCGGATTATGTCTGGCAATTCGTCGTCGATCTATTGATAGCTCTTTTCTCTTACGAAGTCAAACGTCGAAGCATGGATGGGAAATGTGGATCAAGGTCTTTAACCCGAATATTTGCAACATTGAAATTACGTCACGATCACCAAAAGTTATGAAGAGTAAGCTTTATCATTTACGGAAAATTTGACAACTTCATTTTAATTTTTTCACGTGGGCGATAATGATTTTTCAATGAAGATTTTGCTTGGTTCATCAATTTCATTGGGATTAATTAATATACCAATGAAAAAGGGATTTTCTATATTATGATGTTATATTGCGGGAGGCTTGGTTAGACGATGGACATAGGTGTGCATACATACATTGCTTTAAGAACAAACGTGGAGAGGTTTGAGGCACTTTAAAAGCATTTTCGTAGCATACGAAAGTTAACAAAGTACACATCCACAAAAGCTTAAAGACCCGGTTGCATCATCATAATGTTTTACGTTGAAATTACCTTCTTCAACTTTGCTCAATGGCTCTAGTATCACATTTATCCAGAAGCATCTTCTAACAGAATCGTTTGAGGTGATCTTCGCATGAACATACAAAATATTCAAATGAGACATATGTGGGTCGCTGAACGTTGAAATACAGGCATATTGTAATTCAAAATTACTTCCTAAGAGCTTGTAAAACTTTTCAGGAGTTTTGGCAACATGCCATTTGTTAGGATAAACATCCACTGGATCCGTATGGCTCCAGATTTGTGTACTGAGGTACATCTTTCCTTCTTCGTTGATTATGACTAGATAAAATGAGAAAAAGTTTAGTTAAAAGACATATGAGGGCTTAGATTAGAATGTAGAAAGATACCTTTTCTTTGATTCCAAACGACATTTAAATCTTTGCCATTCTTTATGGAATATACTGCTTTTGAGTAATATGGCTTTAAGAATGACGCTCATGGCATGTTATCGAAGGGATTCTAAGGTTAGCCGGCGGACACATTTGATATGAGCAGGTAATTGTTGAGCTAAGGTGATGATCTGGCAACAAATTAACATACATAATGATTTGGGAGCGATTCATCGCGATTTGGTGATACAATGAGGTAATCACCGTCTGCTACGATCAACTTTCCAACTATAGCGTCCAAATCTGAATTTTGGATGACAATCTTGAACATTCTTCCATTGTTTAACATTTTTACAGTACCTCCAAAGGGTGATGCCTGATTGAAGGAGAAAAGCAAGGATAAAACAACACTAAATACTCCGATTTGCTTCATAATTTCAGTTGATGTGCACGGTATGGTCTGTGTCAAGATGAGATAATGGAGGGGATGGTTGAAAGAAAGATTTTTTGGATTATACAAAATTTAAGTATTTCAGGCAAAGTTAAGCATTAGAAAAATTTTACCCATTTTGGAGTTTGGATACAGTGGTAATGGCATTGATTTTTTCATTTCGAACGACTTGTTATAACTTTTTATATGCAATTCGTTTCTAGTATAAAATTTGAAAATATAGTTCAATGCTCTTCTGTATCGAGAGATTTGGACGCCTGTAAAGTCTTGTTATACTTCAGAGCATACAGGAATAATTTGATTTATTACTTTGAGCATATTTAAATTATGCTAGAAGTTTTATTTGTTTATATGGTATTTAACAAATCGAAATTGGATCCCACGTCAGTTGTTGCGATGGTCAAGGGTAATTGTGTTATCAATCACATGCTGAATATATTTCAAATTTACTTCCACGCTTGATAATAGGCTGGTATAGGGAATTTTAGAATTATATTAATAGACGTAAGGGAAAACAACAGTTTGGCATAACGAAATGCACTTTGTATGCAATAGTTTGAAGATAATTTGTAGAATAAAAACATAAAAGGTGTATGCATTTTAAAGCGACTTCACCAAATGGTGACGAGGTTTTCACGCAGATAGGCTATGGCGAATTAAAGATCAGTGAAGCCCATAAGAATTTTGGCGTTGCATAGATTCCAGTCGAATAAGACCAGAGTGTTCTGTGGGAAGCCGTATTTCGAAAGGATAAAATAACAAAATATACGGTAGAAGGAATCCACACGTTGAAAAAATTTCAATTATTTATAATGCTAAATAGTTGATCTAAAGGTTTTTTTGTAGCAACAGAATCGGAGAACCCTCAAGAAGCCAATTCTTAAAAACTTCGCATGTTCCACCCAGATCTCTTCTTTCGCTCAAGTTCTCTAATATTCTTTCTTATATTTGGACGAGCTTTCACATCAAGTTCGGACCATGTTGACCTGCGTTCGAGAGTAGATATTCTCCTTGTTTTCTAGAATAGTAAACTATTTTCAAGTAATTTATCTTATATTATCAGTCAAGGAAAACTGAATTGGTTTAATTCATCTTGTACAACTTTTCGGATTAATTGACCATTTGAAGTTATTTTTACTATTGTTTATGCAACGTATACGCTTGGCTAGGCTGACTTGATGCAAATTTACATGGACTGAATTTTTACAACTCCAATTATTGCCGTAAATTAATTTGGATATTTGGCCTGACGACGATTGGCTACATTGATTTTCATGTTCTGTCAAATGTTTCCTTCTCAAATAGTTATTTCATGACCGGTCGCACCAGTATATCTGATAATCTTTTGGAGGCTCATTATTAACAGAATTTTAAAATTTGGTAATATTTATGTTCATTTATGCTAATTGTTTAATGACTTTGAATATAAAAAGTGTGACCTTTTTACGCTGAAACATGACCTACTTTTTCTTCCGTTCCCCCATAAAATTTGCATCTTGTTCATGTTCTCCAACTCAATAAACCATCACCAAGCCCTTTTATAAAGACAAATAATCCCTTTAAGCCTTATATATCTCGTGATTTTCCCATCTAAAAAGTCATGTATAAGTCCATAATTCGTGATATTATCTTGGGCTACATGTTGACAACTTCATGCAAAGCTCAATCCCGTCGTCCAGAAAATTTTAACCAAATTTTGTAAGGATATAACATCAGCTTTTAAATTATATCTTCAAAATATTCTATTTACCAATGTGATCTTAATACTTGAAATAACTTAAGGTCGGGAAATCAAAATCATCAATTTAGTTATCAAAATCCTCAACCGGGAAATCAAAATCTTCAACCGGGAAATCAAAATCCTCAGCCGGGAAATCAAAATCCTCAGCCGGGAAATCAAAGTTCCACAGAGATCATACCAATCGATTACTCTCGTCAGTGTACAATACCATTTAATCTCCTTGTACTAACTTTTAATCATTAGTTCCCTCAACTTCAAAAGGTATTATTCCAAACAGGAAAAAACCAATTTCAAAAAAAATCTTAGGTTCTCGAAAACTCGAAAAGCCTCGATCTGATCCTTCAAGTTCCCACGATAATGATGCCAAAGATAAACCTTTAATTCCATTGCCTGTTGCTTTAATCAATAAAGGGCATTCTGTTAATGATGCTCTTAATATCCTCGATGAAATAATTTCTTATTCTAATTCTCGGTTTATTGGTGAAATAAGAAAACGAACTGTGGCAGATTCCGACTTATTCAAAAGTATCATGTTTACCGACAATGCGTATGATATCCGCAATCATCGCCAAAATGAATTTCCCATGTACGCTTTAGTAGTTGTTCCTGCTTCCAATGAACTCTCGACCAGTAATTTCATATCAAATTACCTTTTAAACGTTGGAGCATTTAGGCGAATCACGTTTCACTCTTGTTCGGATGCTTTCAGCAAAGGTAGTCCAAGGTTAGCCAAAATTCTCTTATTTTTTTACTTTTACTCTACTAAGCAAATACCTTCTTTAGGTGGATATTTAATGTAAATGAAAAAAATAATTTAATTGGAAGACACGTAGATGATGATGAAATTTGTAAGTTTCTTTCCGTAATCCCCATCCAAATCCTTGCTAATTCCTTCATCTAGATGAATTCGGTGTAATGGCTATTACATCACGCGTTGTACCTCGTAAGTTATTTGTTGCTACTTACAGACCTACAAAATTTGTGCTTAAAATGTACAATGGTATTGTTATTTTAACTGCGGATGGAGTAAATCATCATTATTTTTGTACTGAAAATAGGTACAAGTTTTATCTACATATTGCTCCTACGAGTAAACTTTGCTACAAAGGTTATATATTATTATCTAAAATCCCAAAGAAGTCTAGTTCATAAATATATCCTTCAACATTTTATCATTGTGTCTAATATATTCAATATAATACAGTCAGCTCTGCTAAAAATTCACTCTTTCACTCTATTATACTTTCTATATAAGGCTACAATTTCTTATAGCTACTTCGGTAATTTTCATTCCAAACTCTTGCCAGGATATTCCCTTCAAACTTAACTACCAAAAACATATCCCAATATTTATTCTCCTATAACTTTTGACGATAAAACATTTAAACATAATTACTTAGTGCTCGTATATCCTTATCAAATTTACATGAGAGTTTGTCGTCTGATTTGGTTAAGAATGGTACGGATAATACTTTTTCTGCACCTCCTAGCAGTCCAATTGGACAGTATTGTCGTATCACAAAGTTTTTCGGTTTTTGCGTAAATCTATTGCGTTCGTTTAGAATTTTCAATTAATCATCCAAATGGGAAAAGTTATCCCCCAATGCTGTTTACTGTATTGTACTGTTAATTTGTATATCTTTTACCCTGGATCTTATTTTTAATTTTCCAAATGTCAAAATTTGCTTGCGAAGGTTTCATTGTAGCTAGGAGTATTTTTTCTTAAATTTTTTCGCAGCCGGAAACGCGAATATATTATTTTATTCCGAAGATTGTAAATTTCAGGTTCATGTTGCAGTGCTTTTGACTTTGTTTTATTTCAAAGGCGCTCTTAGAGTGAGGCTCTTGGAGAAAACATCTATACACATAATTTTGTAACTGAGTTAATTACATGAATACGTTTCTTTTATAGTTTGTGATAACGTACAGTTGTCAGAAACGAGTTTTCTTTGAAAATACATTTTGAGTATTCAGCGTGATACCCGTTATTTGTATGGGTCCGTTTTTTTGACCATACTTATGGGTATAATTTTGTATTTTAAAAATGCGATAAACTCAATCATTACTAAGTATAAATTATGTAAATATAATTACTTTATTTCTCTTCTACAGAGTAAAATTTTAGCATCAAGTATGTTGATGTTATCGCATTTTGTTATGGCTTGAGGGACCACTGGAGAAAGAACTGCATGGAAGAGCCCTAAGTTTTTGGGACGGATATGAGGACAATTCTGTGGATCTAAAGGAAAGAGAAGAGGTACTACCCAAGAAAAAGCCGCTCTTCTCCAAGCCACCATCAGCGCTTGTCCAGAAGTTTTTATCTAGGTGTCAACGAAATTTCTCACTGTGTTATTCTCTGAAACGTTATTTCTTGACGGTTTATACTAATTGTATGTAAAATATGCCATCGGGATGCCAACACAGTGCCCCTCTACTTGCGGTAGAGCGAGAGACGAAAGGGCAGATTTTCTTTAAAGGAAACAAATCAACTCAAACAAGAAAACAAGCGGGTGATTGGGGAAAGAAGTTAGATATGCAATAGGATTCCGTATAGGTGCTATGCTCTCCTTCAGGTCGGCGTGGTTTGCTTGGATTATAAGGCCGAAGATAAAGTCTTTAGCAAGTGGCTACAACTACAAGGAATAGTGTTTACTCTATTCGTCTAAAGTAGACAAAAAACACCTATCCTTCAGGCATTGACAAGAATTTTATTACAAAGCCGAACCGACATAATACTGAGGCAAATACTAACTCTTGCTGAGTTGAAAGATATTCTAAATACGAATTCAATCAAGAATAACATTTCTAGAATACAATTATATAGCTCAAACTCAAAGATAGAAAGTACAAATTAGAGTGAGACTAAGGAACCATATTGATTCCCAAATGCCTTTTCATGAAGGGAGTCATGCCTCAAATAATTACAGGAGATCTGAGGTGAAAAGCTTGGACAATTCTTCAACTCTCTCATATTTCTGATTTGAGATTGATGCTTTATAATAAAACTCTGCTGAAATAAAGCTGTTAAATTAATAGCCATGTTTGTAAAGCTGATAACACCAACTGTCGCCACTATTTTTGGTTCCTATTAGATGTTATGGCTCTCACTGATGATAAAGCTAATTTTGTTTCTTTATGCACACTTGGTTACCAAGAAGTATTATCTTGGGAGCTGTATCGCAGTACGTGTGGAGCAAAAACTTAAAAACAATACATGAACAACTAAGCCTTGCATTTTAGGCAAACTCAGTATAATTTAGTGTGAAAAGGTTACCCATAAGTGCGGTTTCTCTGTACTAGTAATTACACGCACATATATCAATATAAACTAAACCATTTTTTCCTTTTGGAGCGTAATACCTAAGTGTTCTTGGAAGAAGACACGTGCCTTGTAGTGGACTTTGCGAATATTCACAATTTTACTGTAATAGTGTGCTGATCGTTATATAGTAAAATTTAGCCTTACCGTATTTAAACGTTGTACTCTTTGTAGTACGCACCGAATAGTGTACAAGGCAACATAGAAAGGGTAACATCAAAGAGGTGGCATTAACAAGTGGGAGCTGGCGATATCGTGCCAATATTATGGGAGGAAGTGGTACTAGGGTAAGCCTGATGAAGCAGCTAAGACAAACAGGAGTAAAAAAAAGCTGTGTATAATGTACTGTGGGGGAGGGTGTAACTGCTCGAGGTTTGATGAGCAGAAACATACCACCGTAATCAGGTGATATTGGCGATGCTTTCGTAAGCATCACCAATACTAAAATTTTGGATTATTGTTATTCAGACAGATTTTATTGTGGAGTCAATGAGATTTTAGAATCAAATCATAAGGTCCTATGCCGGGGGGTTCCAAAGAAGAAAAAACATAAAACTATCGAATTTGGATGACCATGTAGAAAGTAGCTCAGTGCAATTTTTGGTAGATAACAGTATAGCCTGGGACAAAAACTTTATATCTTCATACACATAACTTGAGACTTGAAAAAAGCATAATTTATAAGAAATCGAATATATTTAAGGTAGACAAAGCTATTCACGTTTTCAGGCCTAAAATTATTATTTTTTTAAAAAGTCGGTCCAAACATACTAAGGCTACTGCACATGAATTATGATCATAAATAACAATATCCAAAAACAGAACACAAACTATAGTACTATATACAATATACATACTAATTGTGAAACTTTGAATTTTTTTCCAAGTTGTCAAATTACCATCAAATTTTGTGGAGAAGTTTTCGAGAACAAGTGGTGTGTATGTAACTTTTAATCAGAATTAGAATGCCGAAAATTAGAGAAAAATGTGATTTTCTGTACCATTTGTAAGAGAACAACATGTATTATTGCCCTCTGGACCATCAAACCAATTCAAGAAGGTGGCCTATCGAATGTTCTTGTAAAAATATCAATCTTGAGGAGTACGTTTGTAATTCACATTGTAATTTTGTTACGAAGAAATCACTTGTAGCGCGTATTGTTCAGCAGATATGCCACGTGACACATTACGTAGAATGCTCAAGTGCAGTTAGCAAAAGTAACGTGATACGTGCAGACCCTCGCGTCACTCTCGAAAAATAGACTAATTCTGGAAGTATCAGAGGTAACATAAATCACACAAGGGATTAGTAAGTCTGTTAGATTGCATTTTAATTGATGATGTAATTTTAAGATCACATAGTTAAACTCCACGATGCACACGAAAAAAGTAGCTGGCTTTTCAGTCTTCATAGTGCAGGCAGGGGCATTATAGTCATAATCCTTGTCTATCAAGGAATAGAAGTTTACACTCTTTGAGACACTTTTTATAGCAAGTAGCAAAGGGCGTTTACGGTTTCGAGGCAATTGCAAAAAGCCATGTTACGATAGCCTATGCTTCAAATGGATAGGCATGAGGGGAAATACAGTATTCGCACATATAATGAGTGTTGGAACATTGATTTCAACTGTCATTGTAAGTTATTAGCACTATCACAATAACAAAAAAAGATAGGATGATTCCACCGTGTGTTCATGTGGAGGCGGCTGAAGTTACTCGGACTCGAATAGAAGTTGGCTTTGCCAACTTGTGTATTTAAAGTGTTTAAGATTCCCATGACTACTGGGTTTTCGGTGACCAATACGTTACTGTTCTGTTTTAGTTGTTTTTATCAAATAGCAACTACATTCACTGTTGCTTGTCTGCTGTACAAACTTCGAACTATACCTTTGACAATTTCCCCAATATCCTTGCATATTCATCCATGTAAACATTGACACGACGAAAAAGAAGTGCAACACTTAGACAAAAACGAACAAGAGGGAAAAGCAAAGTCATATATAGATTATATACAGGAAGCTATATAGGCTTAATATAGAGTTTAATCAACAAGAACAAAATAAGAAGAATGATAACTGCACAACCAATATTTGGAGTAGGTAAACTCAATACAACGAGGAATTGTGCTGAGGAAAGATGTATAACTATTGAGACATTCATGAGTACTGCGAGTATTAAAATGAGAGAAATATGGAATGAGATTGTTATCTGAAAGAAACAAGGCAGGAAGAGGGGAGAGTTGTGTCTATATATAATTAATATTTTGGGGATCTGGAATTGTTGAATCAATTTACCTTATGAGTATTCTATAACCAAATTAGGACAGGCATATCATTGGAATGAGTAGTAGTTTATTGAGATGACCGGTAAACCGAAAAGAATATTGCCAAAATGGTAGGCATCGACAAAGAGTGAGGGAATATCATGCTAATTAGAATTCTGACGGGTATTATTGCGCTGAGGGTACCGATGCATAGTACAAGAGGCAGCTGAGATGCGCTCAAGTGAGAGATGTATCTGTATCAGCAAGGTATGAAAGGACATACTCCTGTGAGTTATATTTAAAATGCTTCCAAATGAACTGTTAATAATGATCCCGGATATAATGTATATTTGGTCAGATTTTTTCTCATTGAGCTGAAGAGAAAACCGTCCGGATTTGTGCGACCAGTAATATCAGACAAAAATTTTTCTGCTGGGGAGTTTGAGATTCAAAAAGTGAGAAACGTATGATCTTTAGAATCACTCGTAATCTTATAAGGAGTTATGAGAGCACAATTTCATAGCGAAAATGGTGAATTTCAGCATGAAAATATAAAATTGTAATATGGATAGTGCAACATTGAAGATACTGTATCATTAGCCAAAACTAAACAACTGTACATTTGACTGAAGTATCCAAGTTTAGAGCATCAAAAATCTATGTTTTAAAAAGGTATGCCTGATTACATTCTCTATTTAGTACATAATTTAAAACAAAAAAATACAAGATGCAAGATTCGATATCAAAATAAAAAATTAATTGGTGAAACAGGAGAAAAGAGACTATTTTCTGTTTTGGTAATTAAATTAAGATGTAAATCAAGCTATAACCAGATTTATGCAAAATAGGAGAAAAAATCAATTTCTAAAAGCCACCCAATTACTCTTAACCTTTGTGTGCATGTTCAAAGTTACCTTTAATGTGTTTACAAAATTTAAAGCAATTGAACTACCCAATGCTGTAGACAAAATAAAATTTCTTATACCTTTTGCAACTCATAAAAAATTAGTTGTATTTTAAATTTAAATAGTTATCATTTAGAAGTCCGTGGTGCTCTATCCTTGTTGTTATATGCATCAGCTTATATTGTTTATAAAGAATTTTCTAAAGCATTTCTTGTTTTCAATATTGTTCGTTTATAAGTACCGGCTTTAGCAGTTATGTTTTCTCGGATAAAAAATTTACAAAAAGCTTTAGGCATAAATATACTTTTCTGTTTGAAGGCATTGAAATTTCGCAACTAGCGTTATACTCAGAATTTTAACTATGCGTTTGTTTCACTTTTAAATGATATTTTAAAATTATCTCATTTGCGTACAAGGGCATCAAGATTCACATTAAGTAACATATAATTTGATTAAGCGAAAATATTCAAAACGCGTTTCACATATTAGATAATATTTCTATCTGTTTACTAGTAATATATCAGTAATTAACAGGTGATTATAAGTGTAATGGTGGTCTTAATATTCAAATTTTCTAAGTATCCATTGTATTTTCTTTTGTTAGAAAAACAAGTTTCGATTCGCAGGTGAAATAAATTCGTAAAATGAAGCGTTGTGCATGTATGCAATGTTACTCGGGCATGTATAACATTTTAAAGTTTTCTTGACTAATGGACCATATAGTTGTGGTTTCAGTTGAAGTAGCTACATCAACTTCAAATAACACTAGAATTTAGTCGACAGAAAAAACAGGGCGACAACCTAACAAGCACAGTGACAATACCAATATTTATATTAACTACATAAAAGATATGGTTCGAGAATAATTACACAATAGATAAAAATGAAATAGTCGTCGATTTATCAACGGCAAAAAATGCAGATGAAGATATGAGAAAGAAAACCTTCGAGAACTGGTTGTCATAAGGAAATAGGTCATCATAAATACATGAGTTGGTCAACTCAACTCTATTTGAGTCTGACTTATCTTCGCAACTTCCACATTTATATTTTCGGGAGGTATGCGAGAATTTGTACACGTAATGTTATTAGTGCTAATTGCTCTTGAGAGTTATATTTGACTTTACACACTACTGTTCTACTCAACAAGCACGTATTTCTACGTGACAAGACACATATTTGATCTTCTTGGCCGACTTGTATTACTTTCATGTGATGTGCTATGGCAGATTTGTTTAGAAAAAACGTGCTATGAGTGATTTCTTCGTAACATGTAATTCCATTTTAGCTCACTGTAAAGTGCTTCATGGCTTCAAAATGATGAATGTGCAATTTATCTGTCTGGCATAGCTTTGATCGAAATTTACGATCTAATTGCTAATATTGGATAAGTGTCATTGTTATGTAGCTATAGGAAAATAAATTAGAGATAAGACGCGTGAATCCAAGGTGTATAAGACGAGATGAAAGAGATATGTATACAAAATACAAGTGGAGATATAACAGACTAGATATCATAATTCAAATTGACTTTAGGCAAGTCATAAAAATTTGACATACGTGAGAAGTAAATTGAGGTGCCATTTGTGGGTACAGGAGGTTTAAAATAATGGTAAATTTGTACTACTATCATAAGGTTTTGTATAAGGTAAAACATATAAGAAAAGGATTGAAAAATGATAAACAAAAGTATATTATCCCAAACGATAAATATAAAATATTTAGGGAAGAAAATAAATTTGGTCGATCTGATTACTTTAGACCTAGAAAGTAAATCAATTTTATAGGTGAAATTTCGGGACATAACAAGTAAGCTGTGTTTTCTAAAAATCGTTTAAAATATAAACAAATAAGTAAAAGGATGAGGTGATTATGCAAGTAATGTAATATTGAACCACATTAGAGTAAAATAGAATTAATATTAGAGGAACAATCTTCTGAATAGAGAAGTATTAATGGGATCTCTATAAATTTATTTTTTTGATAAAGTTAATTAAAACTCGGCACACACACAGCTCAAATTTAAATAGTATAATCAATAAAATGTCGATGAGTCAGAACACAATAGATAAAATAGCCACCAATGAGAGGCTGATTAAGCTTGATCGATTAGCAGTTTATATTTTGTGTACTAAGCGAGCAATATTATTTCTTATATTAGTAACTGCTATAAATTATTAAATTCTATGCTAATTGCGATAATTCTAGTGTCATTTGTAAGTCTCTGTTAACGTTGAATATAATTGTTAAATTATCTGCTCCCTAGCTCATGTTTTGTTCGATATTTTTGGAATTCTTATGATATTCTTGTAGTGATGTTGTGTTCATTCATGGTATCCCGTTTAGCTTATCTTTTTCGTCTGAATATAGTTTTTGAACAATCTATAATCTTTTTGCATTTTGTTAATTTATCAACCTGATTTTTGTTTGTAGTTTACATAAATTTTGTTTCGTCTTGTACTATCGATCTTTATGACTTCACCATTTTAACTCTGTGATTTCAGTTCTGTGCCTGTACAAATTAATTACTTCACGGATTTCAAAATTTATACCGTAACAATTGAAGTACATACGCAGACAGATAATAGCACAAACTTTATATTGTAATTTTACAATATGTTGCTGTAAGCAAAAGCCAGAAATGTCTGAAAGTACGTCTGATTTTAGGACATATCTGATCTGCGGAATGAAATAATTTTGATTTAGTTACTTTACCAACACATTTAACTTTGTTGAGTAATTCTCCACTTAAAATTTGGCACTATTGGGCTGACAGCTTACAAATTTCAAAAAGGCGACAATTCAACTACGATATAAGTAGTGAAATCGAATTTCGGCGACTCTCAATCCTTTTCAGTAGGCATTGCTTGGCATATTTGCACTCCCTAATAACGACAGATTCAAATGCAGTTAATCGATAAATACCTTGAAGAGTTAACCTAAAACATACATTCATGTAATTAATTTGTTTTAATTCGGAAAATGAAAAGAAATCAGTGACAAAATTAGCACCCACAAGGCAAAAAATAGATGGAATGTCATTTGCAGTACAGAAATACAGAAAACTTAGCAATTATTCAGATATTTATAGGTATAAATAATCGAGAGCTGCTCCAAAATCATTCTCCTTTGCTACACAACTGATCTGCTTGTGTAGGTGTTGCAAGTTTACAGAGCAAATTTGAAAGAAAACCTTTGTTTAGTCATGTATCATAAGATCTTTAGACTCCGAGTAATAATATCCACGCGAGATTGGAAGCCATAGCACTTAAATGAAAAAACTTGATAAGAATTTACTAGAATATTTACGACCGTAAATTGTATAAACAGTAGGAGTGCAAAAAAAAATTTTAGTGTGCTTCGAGGACTCGGTTTCAAAAGGACCAGATTCAAATCCAGAGTCTTTCCACACGCTGATCCAATATTGTATTTTTTCAATGTAGATAATGTTATATATATTTTACCTTGAGGTGCAATGATTGTTTTTAAGCGTAAATTAAAAAAATTTTGAGGTCTATGAACCAGGTGGTGTAAGTTGGCTCTCAGAAATGAAAATTTATCTATCATATGTTGACATTGTATTTTTACAAATAATCTACAATGATTTAATTTCTCAGAAATTTATAGTTCAAAACTAACGATATATTCACTTGCCAATAAACTCTAATCATACACTAAAGGCCATATAATTGAGAACAGTGAGCCATGTGGCTGTTAAAAATTTCAGCCTCATCATTTCTTTTATGTACTTTCTCACAACTTTTCTAGAAGTTGTATATTCCGATACCTACTATTCTAAAATTTACTTTAAACCTGCTAAACAGAACTGGCGGCAGAGTTATCGCCTAAGCAGTACTTGAAAACAAAATTTAAATTGTAATTTTTTTGTACACAATAGCACAATGAAAAAAGATTCAAGCAGATAGGTTGTTCATACGCACACGAAGTTTACCGCTGATCCCTAAGAAGGTACATATCTGGTTGTATAATAAAGATGCGCCATTGTACAGTTCGATGACGATATTTCAAGTAGCAGCGCACCACTGCTAACTTATGAAGGTGAATATGTTGCAATATCAATTATAAATTAAATTTTATCTCACTTAAGCAAGAATGTAGCAAATTCAGAACAAAAATTCGCTTATACTATAATTTTTTTTAAAACACTCAAGCAATTATAATAACTAAGAACCTTAAAATCAATATCCGGAGCAAATTAATTGACTTAATATTTTGATTAAGGGAACTAGTAAACAATTTTTTGAGCTTCAAATCAATTTGTAAAACAATAACGCATATATTTTCATGAAAGGGCTTGACTTTTTTGCCTGTAACAGCAGCACAACCAGCTCTGCAGCACTAGAAATATAGAGTATATAAAATTCAAATTGAAACGATATGCTAACAAATAAATGGCTCTTAAATTTCGTTTTTCATTAGCGATACATTATGAATGATACTCAAATTATATCACTTGATAAAAAAATTGTGAAAGTTGTATCAGTTATCAATCAAAACAAAACATTTCTCGCTTAAAACACACAATAAATAAATTTAATAATGAAAATACTTAGCATCTCATCGATGGTTGTTACTATCAGCTGCTTGCTAACTTATCATAATTATGTTGATTACATGATTTGATTTAAATTATGACTTTGTGGGTGTTGGACTTGCAATTAATATATTATGACGAAAAATTTAACAAGTTGTTTCATATTATATATTTAGAAGTTTCGTATATTTGTTATTTGTACATGGGAGCTAAATGCTATTTTTATTACCTTATCATTACACCCTTTTGTCAAATATCGCGTTATTTATGACATTTTGTATACAAGTCATACTAATTTTGATCTATAATTTTGCCTATAAAAAGAACCATTCCCTTGTTTCTGTAATAAATAAAAGCATCAATTAACTTTATTTTCCTCATTTGTCATTTATATATTGTCTAAATACTACATACTATGTTAAAATAGCACTTACCTATCCATTGTCTGCATTGTTTGCCTTATAGAAGATTTAGTACTCAATAGTATTAGTTAACCATTCTATAGTTTATATACTCACGCGTGAAACGGCAATTGTTTTGTATGTTTATATATAGTTTGACTCAGTTACAGTCAATAAGAAATTATTGAAAGAACAATAGCAAATAATACTTTTAATCTTGATTCATAGGTTAAACATCTTCCTATGATCATGCGTGATTATTTGTAAGAAAATTCTCGCTTTAAGCTTTTCGTAGGCAGTAGTGCGGTTACAATATTATGTATTTGCTCATTATCTGTCTGCGTTAACCAAACGTAAAATATTCCAGTTTATTTGTGGATAAAAAACTAGTGAAAATGTTATGCAAGGACAGAATTTTATAACAAAAGTGATACACATAAGTCCTAATGGTACAGGATAGAAAAGGAAAAGTATATTTAAAATTGAAATAGAGAAAGTAAATTATGTAAATACATATAGATCATAGTCAAGTTAAAGAGTATATTTGTATGTATGTTACAAGATAAGTGTAAGTACCCACGTGTACACAAGATTTATACAAGGGTGGAATAATAATGCCAATAATTGCCAAGTCTTTTATGGGAGAAATAGTGAAGGTAAAAAATAGGTAAATGCTAGATTTACAAAGCATGAGACATTTTAGATAATAAATATTTTGAAAACGAAAGATCGTTTGTCAATTTTAAATTCTCTACAGAAAAGTAGAAATTTACTATTATAGAGGAAATTCCAAGTTATATTATTTGTTTATCAAAAACCGCAGCGAATGTAAATGTGAATAAAATGAAAATTAAGTTAAAACATTAACGTTCAGCCTCCATACACTAAAATAGAAATAATTCAAGGAGATCTTAATAAATTTCATTCATTAGCCAATTAAAAAAATTTTGGCATGCACAGACAAAACATTAAACTGTATAATGATTATAATCTTGATAAATCATTGCACATTATAGAAATTTGTCATTAATGAGAGACTGAATGTGCAAAAACGACTAGTATTTTTATAGGACTTAAGCGATATAGTATTTTTTATTAATTCATTATTTCCTATAATTTTCTCAAGTCAAGGCCAATTTAAATAATTCTGATATTATTCAAAAACTTCCCAAATGAAAAATACGATGGTAAAATTATCTGTCTAATAGTTAATCGTTTCAGTCAGATATTCCGTTTGCATTTAGTTTATTTATCTGTTATATCTCCATTTGTATATCCTTTACATATCCCGTCCGTTGTTGTATATTCCTTGGTTTCGAGCGGTTTACTCTGTTTCTTTTATTCTTGTATCTGCACAAGGTTGTTACCGCTTTTGTATTAGCAATTTGATCTTAATACTTTACGTATGCATAATGCATATAAATGAAAAATACATGATTGTGTAGCAACAGAATGTTTTGTGATGATCTAAAATTGAGAAAACACGGGGATATTTCCGTCTGTTTTTAAAGACATGCTTTACATACAGATTAAAACTTTTTGATGGTTTTCCAATAAGTTAAAACGTAGAATAAAATACACAAATGTGATGAAATATTTACTAAATCTAAAATTATGAAGACATTAAGTAGTTTTTCAAATCAACTCGGAGATTGGAAATCTCATCATTATAAAATGTTGTCCCATTGCTCTTAAAATTTGAGTATGAATTTTGAGATATATAAAATATACATCTAAAAAAAATTAAAATTTAATATCAGAATTGTACGTAAAAATGGGTTTTCTAATCAATTGTATTTATATATTACCTAAAATTTCAAAAAATGTTTTGTTTAAGGTGTACTACTTTTACTGGATCAAAATGCGGTATGTCTAAACGCAAAATATTTAGTAAATATAATTTTTTTACTAACTAAATTGATTTTAGTTAAGAAAGTCACAAATCTTATTATGTTCGTGAAAAATAGAAATTTTAGTGATGAAAGCAGTCACTTTTTTTCAATTGATTTACGACTTATCATCCAAAATAATTTATTCAAGTTTGAGCAAGTATGCTATAAATATAAAAGGGATGACTGTAAAATAAGGGATAAGGAAAAATGTTAAGTATAAGCACCAAGAGATAAGAAATTTTATTATGGGAAGAAATCGAGAGATTCGGTAGAGAAGTTGCATTTCTTTTGCTCATCATCAACTCTCTGTCCGTGAACTTATATCTGATTCTCGAGAGACTTCCAATTATTGTTGACTCCAAGACAGTATCTCTATATCAGTCATTGTTAGCTGTATTAGAAGTATAAATTTAATATATCCCCACGGGGCCCATTTGTTTGAAATAAAATTGAAGATAAAACAAATTTCCTGCAAGAACGAAAAATAATGCAAAAGTATGAAGCCGTACAAGTAATAAGAGATACAAAAAATGCTAGACTATGAGAAACTATCCAAGCTTAAGAGAGGTAATATAAGGCATATAAAATTAGATGAAAAGTAGCACAACTTAGTAGTTGTTGAAAGACTTGCTACAATATAAAAAATTGGAGAAATAGAAAAAGTTTACAGAACATGAAGTCAATTAAATATCATATAATTTGAAAAAATTAAAACAAAGGAAAGAAATATAATTTTTAGTTAGAAATCACCAGAAAACAGGAGAGAAATGGAATCCTTGTATAGAGGAAAGGTTCGGATTAACTTAAACCAAAACACCGTAAATTTAGGTCTAATGTTTCAGCGTAATGAAGGTAAATACTGTAAAACTAGTTGTATACTGTATATCCGCTTACTGACTTTGAGTAAGCAGTTATAACAAATGGCAGTCACGGATAAGTATTTAATGGGAATAAGGAGTATGCCAAATAGAAAAGACTACAACGCAACAAGTAAAAACAGTTGGTTAGGAGAGGCTATAATTTGACGTTACCAGCATAAATGGCAGTAAGAATGAGTGTATCGTGCCACAAATAGCTAGAAGCCTACGTTATATCAAGAAAAATTAAAAGTAAACAATACATCTAAAATGAAGAGAAGAGAAGAGAAGGTCTATGCCATGCGCTTTTGTAAACGCAAGACGCTAAAGAACTGTCTTGGAATTTCATATGCCACTAAAAAGTCGTAAAGAAATACACCTTTATTCCCTGATGGTACTCATACCGTCTCTGAAAATAGTACACATAATGATATTTAAAATAATAGTTTTTAGCACATCTTACCTGTACTCAGAAGATTGAAGAATTATTAAAGTCACAGAAACCCATAATATTAGTTATTTATATTTTGTTTGAAGTTAACGATTCTCAAAGAGTAAAATATATATATTCTATACCACTTAGACTATTGAAAATGCAGTATCAGCCCTATTTCTCGGTATATGGCGGTGTAGCTTAGAATAAATATATTCAAACTCTCACAACAGTAGATTCACGCTGAAAGCATTGTTTTATTAACAAAATATTATGTACCTTGAAACTGACCATGTTATTCACGATTCCAGTGTCAGAAAAACAATTTTTATAAAATTTATAAATCAAATCATAGTAAAAATTTGAAACATGAACCTTGGCACATTATAACTGTCTAAAATATAGTCTCAAAGCAATAAATTAAAAAGTCAAAATGTAGTACATAATTATTAAATGCACTCATAACTATGTGTTAATATAAACAAACGCATTAAAAAACAAACATTATCACATTAGAATAGAAACCGAAAATGTCATATAAGCTGCTTCATCAACTAAAAATCCTAAAAATGATTATATGAATTTTAAGAGAGAATCTCCAAAAATTCCTGTATAGTCAAAAAATTTCAAGACACAAAAATATTGTTTTACGTATTTTGTGTGATCATTAATACTTTTGCCATCAATCTTTTCTCTTAGTACAATTTCCTATAATTTACTAAATATTCCT
Source organism: Herpomyces periplanetae (assembly GCA_009733715.1). Classification (NCBI taxonomy): domain Eukaryota; kingdom Fungi; phylum Ascomycota; class Laboulbeniomycetes; order Herpomycetales; family Herpomycetaceae; genus Herpomyces; species Herpomyces periplanetae. Next base: position 7,522 of record WMKJ01000014.1, on the reverse strand, counting down.
ACCCATAAAATTAGTTTTATAGCTATCCTTTTTAATTTCGCTGTTGTTGCTTAAATTTTATCTTAAGCCTAAATTGCTTCGTGTTTTCTATCTCGATATTGAATACACAGGATTTTATCCCTTCATTCCGAACCAGACCTCTTTCCCATATCCCATTTTTCCCTTAGGGCGCGTCCATAACAGGTAACATTCAGCAATAATATTGAAGAACAAAACATACGTTTCAGATTCATCATAATGTGTTTGAATGATCCAGCGCTTACTACATGCGAGAATGGTGTAATATCTCCGCATGTTCATTATAGTAGATCATTAGTTATCCCAAAAGTGATATGGGCTCTTGCAACAAAATTCATTGGTCTGTAGAAAGTATTATATAGTATTTTTACATGGTCAAGTCTATTGCCATAATATCTTGCATTTGCACCGAAAAGACTGAAACTTTACTCTCTCCCCGCATGTATTATATAGTGTTTGACTACGTGACTTCTAAGGTATGTTATAAGCTTGAATGAAGTCCTATGGGTGGACCAACTCATTATTTTGAAGGTGTTTTTTAAATTCCTGAAATATTCCAGTCGACAGTCCCGCATCTTTTTTACATAACAAGTTCTGTGACGAATCTGCTTAACAAATATGAGTTTAAATTTTTTTTAAAACCCTTGTTCTAAATTGTACTGAAAAGGTTAAAAATTTTGCTTTAGTGTATAGTTTATTTTTAATTTTTCTTGGATAACCTAGATTTTCTTTCAAATCTTAGGAGAATGATATAAAATCATTTCAATCAGCCAGTCCCTAAACGACAAATTATAGCTATATGTTTTTATAGAATAAACTTGAAATTTTTCAAACCAAAAATATTATCCTGAATGGCAAAAGTTGTATTGTAAAATTTTTGCGAGACTTGCCGTGCATACTCAGGACTAGCCGTCGGGTTTTCGAAACTGATAGAAACCTTAGAACCTACTGAGTCATCCTCAATAAATTTTTAGATATAACAGCATTGTGACTCAATTCTTTAAAGTATGGGTTTAATTGAGTACTTTAAGTGCAGACCTTGAAATATTTCGAGTGTGCATGTACTTAACGACGCATTTCTTAATATCAGGGGCGGGTAAATATTTTGTATTAATTAGACTCTAGCACAAAGATCATACGCGGTGAATCATTTGAATTGTTTGAAAAAAATAATTCGGGAAAACAACTTTTAATTAACAGTAAAGCAAATGCCCCTGTTAAAAAACTGAAGAGTTGTCTTGCCTTATACAATGCACTGAGTGTGCCAGGTCTGATCCGATGGCAAAAGATAAAATTTTGCAAGTTTTTAAGCGAAGTCTGCCTAAAATATGAAAACTCCAAATTAAGGCGTTACGAAGAAATCAGTTATATAATGTATTTGTTGAGAGAATTTTTCACATGACATGTCTTGTGAAGATTATATGTCTCATGAATAGACCTAGCACGTGTTACTACTTGTAGAAGTTACATGTGTCTGCCGAGAAGATTGGTGACGCATAATATCTTTTGTGCGAGATCATGACGTTCAAGTAAAACCGCAGTTTGTAACATTGTGTGGAAGTCTACTGGTGCTTTAAACAATGATCAAAAGATTCAGAATAATATTTGCGTTACATATGGATGACACAGACTATTCTGGTAGTGCTGGAGGTATAATAATGCATGAAAAAACTTAACTAGCCTGCTGGATTGCACCTCAACTCATAATGTGATTTGTGAATCATGTAAACAAATGCTACATTGCATATGAAAGAAAACAAATGACGCTGCAGTCTTAATTATGTAAACATAAAACATTAAAATGATAGTTATTTATCAGAAAACTTCCATCTTATAGTTCTCGAATTATTTGCAGCTCGTAAAAAGAGCTTACTTTAGTTTCACAGCAATTGCAAGAAGCTATACAGAAACATCTCACGCTAAGTTTTAATGAACAAAAGTAGAAATGTACTATTTGTTTATACTGAAATAATGGAACTCAAGCTCGAATGGAGTTGACTCGGTCATCTTATATATTTAAAAGGTTCGAGATCCCATAACAATTGGAATATCTGAGATCAATTTTATTGTTCAAAAGGTTTTTATGCAGTAACTTTTTACATTTTATCTGTTATGTACTAACTTCGAACCATATCTTTTGTATTATTGACATTGATATTGAGTTTGTTACTGTACTTTTCGAGTTGTTGCCCTATCTACTTTGTCGAAAAGATTTTGTAGTGTTTGAAATAATCTTTGCTACTTCATTCAAAATCATAGCAATATTGTCTGCTTGCCCATTGAACTCCTACCCATGAACTAAGGGCCAGTTAAGTAGAAAGTAATAAAATATTTTTCAACACTTAAAAGTGTTTCTCGAGTCTATTATATAAGTGTTTCTGAAATTAAAGTCTCCAATGATAAAATCAAAATCTTAAAGGATATTAAATACTTTCATAAAATATCCAAAAAAATTTTTAATACATTCTAGAAATTCCCCAACGGCTTCTCGAAAGCGCAGGAAAATTTAGAACTAAATGAAAAGTTTTGTTAAAAAGGTAAATAGATTGAAAACTTCAGGGCTACACTGTGGTCTGGGGTGCTGAAAGAAATATACTACATTATATAGAAGCAGCCGCTTCACGGGAATAACCATTATGTTATTTAAACAGACTATATTTTGACACTTGAAATCAATAAACGTTAAAATTGTTCTAAATAAAAATTTGGATGTGAGTTATTGCCATCGCGCCCATATATAGAAGTTCTTCCCTTTAATTTTTTTGAACGCAGAAAGAACAAATCTTGTAGTAAAATTATAATCATGGTCTTTTGTACATACATATTTTGTATATACATATAGTATAGTATATATATATTAATTTTTACATTTAATCAACTTATTAAATCCTGCGAGTTCCAGTACTTGTTGAAATATCTCCTACCAAAATGAACGAGGCTATTAGTTGAATAATAGCAAAATAATAGTATATAAAAAATAATACAAAATTAGTCTTGTATGCTTTAACAATAAAATAATGCTACATATACACAATCTCAAAGTCAGTTCACAGTGAGATGCTGTAAGGTTACATGATTATCTAAGTGTCTAGTATCAGTTTGCATTAACTATACAATAAATTAGTATAATTATTAATAGGGAAATATTTTTAATGGTACAGACACAGGATAGAAAGCAAAAAAACATGAATCCGAAAGGTATAAGTATTTCAGAAGAATTATAATTAATATAAACTAAAATAAGAAAAGCAAGTTAATAAATATATAGATGTCATAACTTCATCAAGAAAACTATTTATAAATGTACGTGATGGACTAATTAGGATGTCATGCGTGGGTTTAAGAGATATATATAGGTATTTAGCTAATACAAATACATGCCGACACTAATGATAAATATAACAGAAAATTAATAAGTATTTAACAGGCGAAACGTGTTGTATCTCAGAAAATATATATATGAGATGAAAACAGAAAAAATGTTTATAATATTCTTCATTAAAGAATTAGACAATAGTTACTTTTACAAATGAAGTAATTAGCCATAATCAAGTTTTAAGAAATTTCCTTTGAGAGTGTAAATTTGGGAAAAGGGATGAAATGATTCAGCAAGAAATAAAGCATTCAAATTTCTTAAATGGTAATGGGAAAAATAAATAAATCTTACTTCTGAACATAACCGCACGTACAAGATTTCAAAAGCTCACCCTATTTCTGTAAATTATCAAAAACTCGGTACACACATATCTCCAATCTTAAATTGATTTTTCAAAATAAGCCCGGTGAGTAAGTGCAAATATAATGAAAGTAGCTGTCAACGAGACGTCAAATAAGCACTATTAATTAATAAGTTACGTACGTTGTCCATTAACCAAAAAATATTCATTTTATAATTAATAACGGCTAAAGTTCTCTTATTCTGCACAACATGAAATAGTTTGATTGTTATGCATGACCCTTTTTTAGTGACCAATACAATGTAGTAATGTGTTTGCGAACGTATCATTTCATTCCAGCATTTTAAAGGTGAGTGACTGACAGAATTATTCGCCTGTACTCTAGAATATTAACGTTGACTCAAATGAAACACTTGCACTCCACAAATGTTTTCATATGTACCAACAGCCCTCATGCTCTGATTACTACGTGTAATTTATGTAAGTATTGGTTAATTTGGAAAATAATAGTCACTCTTTCGTCGTTTCCAAATATAATGATAGGATCAAACATAGCGTCTGTGAGGTTCTAATAGCTAACATTTGTATCTGGAATAACCTAGAGAAGTTCATGTTAATATGTAAAAAAATCGATGATGCATAAATTGCTTGAAACTAAACCAAAAGAAAATTCAATAATGCACCATTTTTCAGGTGGGCCACTTGAAACAATGGATCGTGTTGTCCAACTGCTGCATGGGATATATTGGTGTCTGAATAATGAAGATAAAACAAAAATTTATAGTATTCAGAGAAGGAAAAATTTTTCACTCTGTGAAATAGTCACATTTTACTGTGAATTTCTAATGAAGTATAAAATTCACATCGATTTAATTGACTTGTAGGATATCATGATCGTGGCAGAATATTACATATTAAAAACTGATGTTAAAAAATGTTAACTACAAATGATTCATATTCAACATTTATAGCGATGGTGCAGTTGAGGACAAATATAATAGAAGTTGTCATAACTAAATTTTTAGTGCATTTTTAGAGGGCAATAATGCTAAAATGTAGAAATAATCAATCATGCATGTTTCAATATTAACCCACGAAATTTAAAGTAAAATGGAAAATTTGTGCCAGTGTATTTTTGGATTGCTCCATGAATTTGGTCATATTTTCTACTTTCATTTTAATACCAAATACGTTAATAATTTGTTTTCTTTCGAGTTATCTAAATCATATACGTAAGTTTTTGGTCTATACATATATCACTGTTGGTGTTACTAATTATTATTCGAATTTTGTACTTAATTACATATATTTTATTTTAAAATTAGATTGATGGCTTCACAAACATGAGTTACCTCAAATTTTTTAAATAATTTAGTTCTATATTAGAATTTGGGAATTTATGAATAAGCACTATACCTAAAGAGAGATCAAACCTTATCCTTAAATTTATTTTTCGTTTATCATAAATAGTACCAGAACTATATTTTTCAAGCCTTTGAATACTTATTATTATATTGATTCATATTGGACACCAACACTCGAACCTTTCCTTTACGAATTAATGTTCCAAGCTAACTCGGTCATAGCCAATTTCTTGGTTTAGTTAAACAAATATATAATGAAAAATAAATAACAAAATATTACCACCAATAAAATAGTTTTATAAATCCTAAGTACAACCAACTTACGGTGGATGCCCTCTAGGTTGTCAGCATTTCCAAGCAAGCCTCTTAAATGAACACAATAAAAACCCTTCTACTTACACAGTCGTTTCAGGTGTTACGCGTGCACATTCACGTATCATAATTAACTAACAAAACAAGTAACTACGATTTGATTACTGGTGAAACTACAATTACGTCAATCAAAGCACTGTAAAAATATACTCGACGACTTAAGTCAATCACCAGAATAGACGTTTCAATTATACAAAATTATGCTTTCAAACTATTACAGGAGTAACAGCAGAAAAAATAGAAGTTGCTTCATAAAAAGTTGAAGGATATTGATCACCAAAATTCCAAATTATCATTGGAAAATTGGACATCATAAATGCACGAAATAATCACAAATAAATCATGTGAGCCCGACCTATATCTGTCATCTCGATATGTACATTATGTCAAATCGCTCCACTGGACTTTCATAATTTTATAGAAAAGTTGGCATGTGTAATCTCAATAATAATCCATGTTGTGGTATTGTGACAATTTGGTTTGAGTGGTTCAACACTTACAAAAGGTACAAGCAGCACATCTCACTCTCATTCTATCATGGATGTTGAGAAGCAATTTATCTAATGTGTACATCGAGGTATATATTACATGATCAATGATTTCTGCACTTTAGACTTGTACATAATGCAAAAAATTGACATCATATTCAATAATCATGTGATATATCAAGTGATTTATACCAATAAAAAACACATATTTTTTTAACGTGGTATACCAAGTGGCAAAACTGCTCAGCAAATATATGCTTTCAAATAAAAGAGAATTTTAGCATCCTTCAAAAGTCACAAATATCACACTATCTCATGATATTATGATTGAAAGCAAACTAGATACGGTGCCATATATATTCAGGCCGAGCCCACTGTTTGGGGCAGAAGTCCGCATTCAACTGCATCATAGCCTTTAAGAAAAATAAAGTACATTTTCAAAATAATCAATTATGTGTCTCACTAGATATATACAATTTTGAACTCGTTGCGTGTTTATCTCCCCAAAAATTTTGAAGCCAATGTAAATTACCTGCATGAACTATATGAAATTTATCCTGAGCGACTTTTGATTTAAGTTTATATAGTAACCATTATTATTTTCAAACAAGCATCATAAAACACACCATTTTAAAATTATAAAAGATAAGTACTGAGTCACAAATACATCTAAACTCTAATTATCACAACCATGCTGCATTGATCGTATGATCACAAGAACAATACTAACTGAAACACAAATGTTGGTTGGCATGAAAAAATGCTCCCGCCGTATTTCGCTGACATCTGGTATAAAAAAGTAATTGTGGTTATTAATGCTTTTTAAAGTTAAATATTTGAGCGATACCTAAAAACGAATTTTTTATATTTCCACAATGCATTTTAAAATAGCTTTATTAATTATTTTTTTAAATGCAATAAACTCTTATTACTCATAAATAATTATATAATGCTATTGTAATTTTCCATAATTTCAAATATTGCATAGTCCTACACATCTAGTATTCGATTTTGCGAATTCTCTAAATACTTAAATTTGGATTTTACTACTTTAGTATGTCCTTGACTAAAAAAAGAATTTCTCAATCTTTCAATTATCTTGTTTATTTAATTTGTTAAATATTTAACCTATCTTGGGTTACCATTTCAAAAACAAAATTTTCATAAATTTTATACCACAATGAAAATAAACCAATTACGTAATTATAATATAAGCATACCATCAAAATACCATTAGTGGCAATCTAGATATTGTTGCACAAATTTTGTAGATATTGATAGTATTTTTATATTAATCAAGTGGCAATGACTAAAATAAGTCCCTATGCGCGTTAATGTACATAAATGAGTAATGTACAGCACGGAAAAGTAGACTTTTGCGAAAATAACACAAGTATGGTAGAAAAAAGGTCATGGTAAGTTTTTATGAGCTTACTGGTGCATATATTATTTAAATAAGGCATTTAAAGGTTAATGATAATGTAAGAGGCATTACGAATTTCGCTTGAAACACAGTTTTTACATAGTGTTCTAATTGCACTAAAATTTGAAGACACGTTCTTTATATATTTTTGAGTCACAAAATTTATAGGCAATCGACCAG